>JBBPBT010000152.1:1901390-1935059 GCA_037974875.1 Cicer bijugum | reverse complement strand
TTTATTTTTATGATGTCAAACTAATAAAATTGTACTTTTTTTTTCTCTCAAAATCAACTTATTTATAGCGATAAATAGTATATATTTTTACAAAAATAAAAATATAAAAAAATCGAATTTCATGAATTAATTCCTTATAAGTTGAACAAACTTTAGTTATTTAAGTATAGAAAAAATTGCTGTCACATTATTTATAAAAGGTCATCTGTTTTTAAATTTATAAATGCGGATTTTTATATAATTAAATGATTATGTAAAATATTTTTACAATAATAATATCAATATTATTGAATTGAGAACCGGTCAATTGTTGGCTGGTCAATCTCATTTATACCATTGCTAATTAAGGTTCAACCAATTTTTTATAATAATTTTTTATTCAATTAGTTATCTATTAATCAATGATCAAATCATGATCCAGAAGCTTCTACAGTTTAATCAATGGTCCGGTTAAAATATTAGATGATATAGATAGTAACCTCTTTAAGAATTTTACTGATAAATATCCTAAAAAATTTAGATAATAAGTATCAATATTTCACTTTAATTTAATTTTGACAAATTATCATAATGTGAGCCTTTGGCTTCAATGACATTTCAAATATCTTTATGGGTTTAGAGGTTACTCTCGTTTAAATCTCATTATCCTTAACCAAAAATGTAATTTTTGAAAATTGATTTTCGTTCTGATTTTTAATTTGTCAAACAATATCATTATAGCATGTAAATATATCTAAATTACAAAAGTGTTATTAAATGTGTCAGTTGAATTCTCAATTTTTTTTATTGGTTTAGTGCTCACAAGTTTTTTTCCATTTATTTTACATTTAATTATAATTTTAATTTTCTATTTTATTTTAAAGGAATCATATAATTAGTCATCTATTTTATTTTTATCAGTTCAGTTTCTCAATTAAAATTTTAGTCCTAAAATTGATGATGTGAAGCAATCTATTAACAAATTATATTTTTTTAATTATTCTAATTTATTAAAATACATTACAACATTTTTAAAAAAACATTTAATTATAAAACACCCATTTACAAAATTACAAAAAGTAAGATTTGAATAAAAGTAAGAATTTAAGCTTTTGTTGATTTTGCCCCTATTAAGTATTTCACATATAAAGTTTTTGGATTATAAATATATATTTGTATAAAATTATTTAAATCGTTAGCATGTTGTGCGTAATTATCAAACTCAATAAATGTATTTTTTTTAATCTTCAATAAAAATCAATTTTTTATCCGAAATTATTCCTATAACAATTTTAAGTTTCCCTCATATTTTTTTTTTCAATTTTATGTTTTTATTCAAATAATTACAAATATTTCATTTGGATCAAATTCTGAGTATATACTGGATTGCATATTGATAAATCAATCCCCAAATATTCATATTCATAATTATAATAAAAGTGACCCCATGGCATCATTTCCTTATGCACCACGAGATTTTGTGCCATTTTGCATTCAGACAGGTGGGACCTCAATTCCCCCCAAAAACATTAGAATTTCGCATGATATTAGAAAATCATACATTTTCGAATAAAATCTTTACGACAAAAGCGAGTAGATAGTGAGAGATGAACAATTATTAGAGAAACATGTACATGACTTCATAACCTCGTAACTGTGTTAATAATTAGGATATTAGAGAACTATAGGATAAAAACGGGGTTCAATCGTATACTACATATAAATACCATCCCCTTATACAACCATTTTATTTTAATATTAATAGGTCAACTCCTCATAGAAAAGAAAATGATAATTGATAGATCGGATTTTTTTAATAAAGTTTGGATGACCGAGTTGCCAGTGATATCATATAAAAATATGTTTGTCTTTCATTATTCATATGTAAAAACTTAGAAAATAAAATAGTAATATTATAATACATTAGAATTCTTACTTAACAACAAGAGTTTATGTTGATTACACTAAATAGCGTCTCTTCAAGTGTTGAAGTGTCTCAAAATCTATTACAAGCTGAATTGTTGTAGCATTTAGATTCCAGTTATAAATTAGATGCTGCAACATTTGGGGAAATATATTACACTTTGTTAAAATTTTGTTGCAAATCTGTTACATAGTTGTTGCAATATACTAATTCACAGTGACCTACCTATATCATGGTAATTGCTGCAATTTGGTCAAGTACGTGGCTCAATGGCCAGATTGGGTGGTGCTCAATAAGTAGACTCTTCTATCAGATAAAATAGCTATGTATATTAGCTTCTTTTCTTTTCATGTCTTTTGACCTATAGCTAGATTATAGCATTAAATGCTATAAATTTTGTCACCAAGGAAAAAATAAATAAAGGACACAAAGTATAGTAGGATGCACTTCTAGAACTCTCCAATGTACAAAATGAATCATCAATGACGTATATGTTGAGATTTAAGACATGAAAATTTTACTTAGGATGATATTATTAATTATATATCCTTATGGTTTGCAGAGATAGATAAAAGATCTATGAAAAGATCTTCCTAAACATAAAAACGAATGAAGGAACACAAAATGAGAATTTAGTACAGATATTGGAAAGATTTCAAGTTGGACAAAGCATAACAAGTTTAAGACTTGAAGCATTCAATGATATCCATAGGTAGATTTAGTTGAGATGCTTAAATTGGTCAGACAAATCCAGGAAATGCCCGCAAAATCTCCTTAAAAACTGCTATACACACCTGCCTCGTGCTTCTTATTTCAGTTTTGTAGTATATTATAGGGACACTTTAATGAAAATGAAAAAAAATAAAATAATGTTTCCTTCAAAAGAAAGAAGACGTGGGGAAGAGGAAGCATCCAAGTAATTAAGATTCATAATAATATCATTAATGCAAGGCTAGCTATTGAACACATCATATATGTATGCCGTTGACAAAACATTGAGTGGTTTATAGACAGATATAATTCCAATTATTCTATTCTATCTCCAACTACTAGTACAGCTCTTTTAACAATCATCACGAAAAACTATATAGGAAATCCAAAATTAATATTATTTTCTTCAAGTGGTTCTAATAAGTGGCCTGCCTATTTAAGAACACATTCGGATATGCTGATATACATGCCATCAGCACTGTCTACTCCTTTATATTCTTCCCTCCTTCCTTCATTTTCAGCACTTCACACTCTTTTAATCTATCTATTACCTTTCTATATATTTTAAAAAGAGTTTCATTATTTTTTTTAGAAGGAAAACAAAATGTGGGTTCTATGTCTTTGGGCATTGGTTATTATATGCATTACACATTGGGTTTATAGATGGAGAAATCCTAGTTGCAATGGTAAACTACCACCAGGTTCAATGGGTTTGCCCCTTCTGGGTGAGACCCTCCAGTTCTTCTCCCCCAACACTTCTTGTGATATTCCTCCATTCATCAAGCAGAGAATGAAAAGGTATAAAAGTATTTCAAGTCACCAATGCAAGTTTTAATCTTTCTTTCATTTAGACAGTACAAATAGTTTTTTTTTTTTGCTTTTAACCCTTCGGTTCCTATGAAAAAGAAACTCCAATAATTTGGAATTTAGCCGAAAGGTAAGTATGGCCAAGAATTGTTCCAATGAAAATTCAAACTCGGGTTTTTTCTGAACAATTTGTCATTAACCACTTAAGTCCAATCACTTGATTAAGAAGTTATATGATGATATGTTTTCACTTGGTTAAGGAATTATATCATAGTTTGTTTTGTACTTTTTCAGGTATGGACCAATCTTCAAGACCAGCTTGGTTGGAAGACCAGTTGTGGTGTCCACAGACCCTGATCTTAATTACTTCATATTCCAACAGGAAGGGAAAATATTCCAGAGTTGGTACCCAGATACATTCACAGAGATATTTGGGAAACAAAATGTAGGTTCCTTACATGGGTTTATGTATAAGTACCTTAAGAACATGGTGCTCAATTTGTTTGGTCCTGAAAGCCTTAAAAAGATGCTATCAGAGGTTGAAGAGGCAGCCTGCACAACATTACAACAGTTGTCTTGTCAGGAGGACTGTGTTGAGCTGAAGGAAGCAACGGCAAGGGTAAAATTGTTACACTAACTATTTTTCATTCCTCTCTTGTTTCCTTTTTCCATTCCATGTCTAAACCTTTGTTTGTTATATACTACCCATTCAGATGATATTTGATTTGACCGCAAAAAAACTCATCAGTTATGATTCAACCAAATCCTCAGAGAACTTAAGGGAGAACTTTGTTGCATTTATACAAGGACTAATCTCATTCCCTTTGGACGTTCCAGGAACAGCTTATCACAAATGTTTGCAGGCAAGTCCTTTATCCACCATCAAACATAGAAACAGACGTCATACATAATATTGACATTGACACATAGCATCAAAATAATTTGAGAAAATAAAAGTAATTTAATCTAATCATATATATATGTCAGTGTTGGACCCGACACGTGTTGGACACCAAATAGGTTTTCAAATTGAAGTGTCCAATGCTACAATTTATTGAATTATTTCATGAATACTTCCTTTATAAGGAAGCAGCACAGCTAGTATTAGGCCAATCAAAAGGAAAAAAAATGTATTTCTAGAAGAATGACCATAACTCCAATGGTTTTCAGAGCCATTTAACATGGAATAAATGACCCTTCTTTACTATCACACAAAGTGTATTTTGTTTTGATTGAGAAAACAGCGTTAATTATTTTGCTTTTCAGGGTAGGAAAAGGGCAATGAAGATGCTGAAGAACATGCTGCAAGAAAGAAGGGAAATGCCTAGGAAACAACAGAAGGATTTCTTTGACTATGTTATTGAAGAACTTAGGAAAGAAGGAACACTCCTAACTGAAGCAATCGCTCTGGACCTCATGTTTGTTCTCCTCTTTGCAAGCTTTGAAACCACTTCTCTGGCTCTTACTTATGCCATCAAATTACTCTCAGACAATCCCTCAGTGCTCAACCAATTACAAGTACGTCAAAAATACTACCTCCCTCTCTAACTGTAACATTTAAAAATAATTGTCCATAAATATAAGTTTGAAATGACTAAATTTATTTATTTATTACTTCAAAAAATATACACTTTCTACTAATCAAATGATGATTGTATGATTGTAGATGGATAATTTTCCATCATTTGATTCCTTAGTTGTCATCTTTATTTCTTGTTGTATCAAAATAAAATTAATAGTGCAAGTATCTTAAAAATAACAAGTCGGAATTAATCACATCTAAAAAAAAAAAAAAAGCTATTTTAGAAATCTTTATATACACATTAAATATACTATTTTTTTTAAACATATGTAAAAATTGCATAAGGAAATCAAGAAAAGTATTTTTTAAATTAAAAAAAGTTAATCTAAGAATTATTTTTTATGCTTTTACGCGGCCTTCATTTTGACTTCCACTGTACTAAAATTAATGCTCTCGGTACTGTGTCCTTTAGGAAGAACATGAAGCCATCCTCAAACGACGTAAAAATCCTAACTCCGGAGTAACGTGGCAAGAATACAAATCAATGACATTTACATTTCAGGTTGGTTAATTTGTTTTCCTTCATTTCTAACGAGGGACAATTTTTGTCGTTAAATTATCTTATTTGAAATTCAATGGCGATTGGCACAGCTCATAACTGAAACCGCCAGACTCGCAAATATAGTTCCAGGAATCTTCCGGAAGGCAATAAGGGAAGTTAATTTTAAGGGTATGTTATTGCTGATTAGATCAAATTAGTACTATCATTCATATAATTCAAAAGAGACAGAATTTGATTACTACGATGTATACTACCAATTATTGGACTACTATACATGGCAACTTCAATTATTTAACAAAATTTATTTGAAGGCTCGAATTTTAATAATACAAAATTTCAAGTTTCAATGTTCCAGTGCATTCGTACCTTGAAGTTTAAGTTAAGACACGAAAAAGCACACTGTATTTGACATTACCTCATTTGGTCTACAATAATGAACACGTGCAGGGTATACCATACCAGCAGGGTGGGCAATCATGGTGTGTCCCCCAGCTGTACATTTGAACCCAGCGAAATATCAGGATCCTGTTGCTTTCAACCCATCTAGATGGGAGGTGCGTTTAAAATTTTCTCATTTTCTTTTCAAAATTTTCCATCGTCTCCGAGCTGCTTCAAAGAATCTAAAAAAGTAATGTAGTTAGCTGCTTTAGCAAGTATACTATAAATATGTAAGTAACTTAGATTCTAGTCTATCATCTCTCTTCTTTTACAATTAAGTGACCCAAAAAGAAATGGCCTACAGGGAATGGAACTGAATGGTGCCACCAAACATTTCATGGCTTTTGGTGGAGGCATGAGATTTTGTGTTGGGACAGACTTCGCTAAGGTTCAGATGGCTGTTTTTCTTCATAGCTTGGTAACAAAGTATAGGTAATAAGATTATGAAAAGTCACTTTAAATTGAACTTACCATCTTTAAAGCCTTGATTTAATTTGGAACACAAAGTACCCTCGTTAACGTCTAAATAATTCAGGTGGCAACCTATCAAAGGAGGGAATATTGTTCGAACTCCTGGTTTACAGTTTCCAAATGGCTTTCACGTCCAGATCACAAAGAAAGATCAAACTCATCAAAGGAAGCATGAACCAGAATATACAATTACAAATTAGAAGCCAAAACCTGCAAGAAAGACTCATGGTAGAAATTTAAACTTGACATCTTCTCAATCGTGACATTTTCAAGAGGCACAGTGCAACAGTTTTGTTACGAAAGCCACAAAAGTAACCATCATGGCATCTTAGTTTAAAGCCACTTAAAAATCGTGCTTCCACTAAATTTTCTTCAAGATACAATACTACCGGAGGGGAAAGAGGTAGAGGGAGGTTAGGGTTGTGTATAAAACATGTATGTCTTACGAAGGCAGTTAGGGAGGGGAAGGGAAGTTTCACTTTGTAAGAGTGTAAATGTTTCAGATTACATATTACATATTTACTATACAAATATATACCACGTGACAACAATGTTACAATCTAAATCCACTGTTCAATAAGTTTCATTCCTCAGTTCTTGCCCTCCACACCCAATTGGAAAGGAACAGAAACAGAGAACGAAGACTAGTGGAAACAAAGCAAAGATAAAGGATGTACCTATGATTCTATAAAGTAGATAAAAAGTTGCTCTAAAAGACTAAAACATTGCACTTTCTAAGAGATCACTGACAGCATTGAATTATAAAGTCAGGCTGCAGCTTTCTCTACTAAGCACCAGGATCATATACCAAAACTTGTTTGTGTTTGTCATAATTTGCTCGCCTTACTTTATCATGCTTTGGCTCTTTGATCAGTCCCGTTGAAGGGCGTTGTTCCTTTATGTGCTTGTGATGAGCAGGATTGTTATCATCAATATGCTGCAAAATATCTATATGTTTTTTATGTCTATGCTTGTGCATATCTTTCTGAACATGGTGTAAATGATCAAAGTAATCAGAATTCCTTTCAGAATGTTTGTGCTTGTGATTGTGCTCATAACTGGTCTGTCGCCTACTTGGAGCATGGAGGTCAGGGTGCCCGAGTTCTTGTTTATAATGCTTGTTGTCACGATTATGGTGGTGTCCCTCGTCAATTTTGAATTTATGTTTGTTCATGATGAACTGCTCATCAGCACCAAAAGTATCGTCCCACCAGTCATAAAGAGGATCAAATAGACCTTTCATGTGCAAAAGCCATAATAGCACAAGCACTACAATTCAAAGAACAGTATTTATGCCAGTGTCTTCTGCTTAATTTACAAATTGCAAGTATATTAATAAACATCAAATAGAAGCCATACCTGTCGGAAAAATTGCCAAAAACAGACCAAACAGCATTATCCAGCTCAAGCATACATATTGTATGTGACACTTGAAGTCAAAAAATTGAGAGCATTTCTGTCTGTACACCAGCCCAAACCGAGGGATAGGGAAGGATTTGATCAGATAATTTCCAGACAAATGAGTTAACACTAGACAAAGGTTATGGTCAAGTAAGGAAATTTATATATGGTTATTGATCTACCAACAGCCTGCTTCTATGTATTGGTTATTTATACTTGGTTACTTAGTAAAGTTATAACAAAATATATAAATCACCAAGTATACAAACTTTGTGTATCATTCAGTTACAGACTACACTGTTGAAATAATAGTTTTTGCACAAAATACTCCACCGTTTCCCTTTATGCTCAAAATACTGCAAAGTAATCCAAAGATAGTTTCCATGAAAAATATACAGCATTCAAGGTGTCCACATACATTCTAGAATTCCAGTGGCAAAATCTGTAGAGTAGAAAATGATACCTGCAAGATTTTCCAGTAATAAATTCTATAAAGCCAGTCCATAGTTTATTCCACATGCTTTCAATAGAATCAAAGAAACCATTTATACCGGTCTCTGGTGGTTGAAAAGGCATACCCTGCAACAATCAATGGGTTTGGTGATCCACATAATGGTATGGTTTTATTACAGTTGTCATAACATCAAGTCAGGCTTTTAGTTACATCAAGTCCATGCATTATTGATCACATTTCATGTAAGAATGAACCCTAACTGATTCCTTGAGCATATAAGTAGTTTTGGTGCAGAATTCACCTATACACCTACAGCAAGTCCCATGCTTATTTTAGAAGGGGAAAAATCTTTTTTCTCATAACTTGATCCATTAAAGATTTTAAAAAACACCACAACAATAGTAGATTGCTTTGAGTAAGTTTCATGTAATAAGAGAATACAATAACCAAAGCCTTCGACTACTATGTGGGTCAACATCGATCAAACATTACTGTTGTTTTCTTGGCCTAGGATAATAAACACTTAACATTTCTAGACCAGTACTCAGGAAGGAACAAACCTGTGTTCCATTGTCAAGAACAGTTCCAGTAGTAGTAAATTGACACTCAGCTCTATCAACTTCACTATAATCAGAGTCCTTCAATATGGCTTCATTAAAACACCCAAAAATAGGCATAATGTAAACATCAATATTTTCTTTATACGTGTAACAAATAAGAATGCATTAATCCTAAGTTTCAGCTTTACCTGCACAGGAATATTTGGAAGCTTGATCAGTGTTTGGGTAGATTTTGAATGATCGGGTTGTAATCTCATTTGGCTTCATGATTAAATATTGTTCCTGATCAATGTTCAATAAAATTTAAATACCTAAACTTGAAGACCAGTGAAATTATAACTGGAAGGGTTAAAAACAATATGCTGAAGTTGAACAAATATTTCAGCATAGTACCTCCATCAGGGTGATATCCTTGGAGCAATTAAACTGCAACACAACACAAGCAAGCTTCAAATATTTTGAAGTAAATATTGTACATAATTAAACATAAGCATCTGAACATGCATTTCATTTGTTATTTTCCATCGTATGTGATGCAGTCAGTTCAACTAACTGACTAGAGATAATTTAAACTAACATTTTTATCCTGAATCTTACGGGTGTGCAAGGAAGAAAATAACTATATTTCATGTTTAGTCCTGAAATTTTTTGTAACAACAATAGATATTAAAATAATGCATATCTGATATCGAATTTAAAATAAAAAATAAAAAAATCAAAGTAAGAGTAGAACTGGGTAGCAAAAATAGATGACATGCAGCACAACATAGAACTTAACTAAATATACAAAGAATGTAAGTACTATGATGGAGAGGTTGAGAATCAGAATACCGTCAAACTATATGATGCTTCCACTTCACCAGTATTCTTAGTTGTGATTGTAGCAACTCCAAATTGAGTAAGGGCTTCAAATGTAGGGACGCTTACACTTATGATCTTTCCTGGGCTCCTAGAGAAAAGAAAACTTGTTAAACTGATTTTCAAAAGCTTTATTATAAAGAAGATAAGGCTATGTTTGTTTTTGCGGTGAATTTGGTGATCACCGCACAGTAACATGGTTAATAGAATACCCAATTTGAAGCTTTTGAAACATCACGGTGAAAGCATCTACCACGAGAAAAAAAGTATCAATGCAGTGCCAAACATATACTAAGTATCAATGCAGTGCCAAACATATACTAAGTATCAATGCAGTGCCAAACATATACTAAGTCTGGTATCCCAGGTCCTTAAAAAACAAAATAGGCTGTATTACAGAAACATTCCACCATATTTTTTCATACTATTCTTTGTAAATACCATCTTATTTTCAAGATTTGTATTTCTATTTCTGGCCAGGAACTTCAGTATGTGCACTTCATTATTGGTAGTCCTGACTTCTTATTTAAAAAATGAAAGTGAAAGAAAATAACCCGCAACAGAACAATTCATCTTAACATCATATCTTAGAGTTCGTTCCATTTGAGAA
The DNA here is from genome assembly GCA_037974875.1 of Cicer bijugum. NCBI lineage: Eukaryota > Viridiplantae > Streptophyta > Magnoliopsida > Fabales > Fabaceae > Cicer > Cicer bijugum. The sequence goes on along the minus strand of JBBPBT010000152.1, from coordinate 1,924,762 downwards.
AACATTCTATTTTCATTTTCTATTTTGACTAGTAACTACGAAAATGTCATTTTGTTTTCACCTTGTTTTCCTTAAAGTAAAAATAATGAAATAAAGTGGACAAAATTGAAACCAATGTGATATTTTGTAATATTAATGAAAATAGAAAAAAATGAAGAAAACCAAAGTGAACAAAAATGTCATTTTGTTTTTTTGTCAGCCTACAATCTTGTTCAAGCTAACCAAACAAGTTCACACATCAGGTTTTCAAAGGAAATATCACAAATGAATGCCAACTTTAGTAACTAGTGATAGGAATAATGAAGATGTAAATAGGAATAAAACTTTTCTGGTTTATCACAGGAAAAACAATACGAAATAATGATGTTTCTGTTTTATGGTCAGGTTGTTAGTAGTTACTTTTTTATAGTTAGGGGGTGTGTTGTTAGGTAGTGCTCTTGGATCCTATCCCTTGTATAATCAACCTGAAAATAAAGGCTCCCACCCCTTTGAATGGATCTTTGGCAAAAGTAGAAATTGAGTGGTTATACAATTGTAGGAGCGTATCCGTTCTTCTGTATCATTTTCTTTCAATCAATAAAAATCAAGGACGAATAATTCCCTTTCGCTATTGAGTTCTATCAACGAATAATTCCCTTTGAATGGATCTTTGGCAAAATTAGAAATTGAGTGGTTATACAATTGTAGGAGTGTATCCGTTCTTCTGTATCATTTTCTTTCAATCAATAAAAATCAGGGACGAATAATTCCCTTTCGCTATTGAGTTCTATCAAGGAACCTAACATATAGTGTTTAGAAACATGTGTAGACTATGTAGTAGCAGTGGTGATGAGGATGATGGCCATGGCAGATCCATAACCATGACATATAATAGAACCCCATTGTTTCCAAATAATACCTTTACCAAGGAAATAATAGAATAGTACCTTTGATAAACATAGTCTACATCATTGGCACTTAATTCTATCACAATATTTGTATTAAGAACCTCCGTTATTCCAATGGAAAAAGAGAAACTCCCAGCATTCTGCAAACAAATCAAATAAAAGTTCGTTTCTAATAGTAATAGAAGACACCATATCAAATAAAACATACAATCCTTGTGACATAACTGGATGCTCATTTATCCTTTCAAACCTGCCTTCCAAACCATAGAGTGGCACCTGATTCCTACTTATTCGATTCAGGTCAGCCTGTTAATGACAAAAAGTTTCTTTCAAATTTTCAACTACAAGAAAACTGGATATAAAGTTTCAGTCAACAATCGATTAATATAAGCATTAAGCAATAAGATTTTAAACAAAAAAATTTATGGTTATTGGTGTAAATATACATCTCTTAAAGTCATTGTTATTTTTGTGCGTAAAAGCCCAATGTCAGGTGTTAGAGACGTAATCCGAGTTTGAGTGAACATATGACACAAGTGATTTGAATGAAATTGATTTTCTAAACTGATTAGTTACAATCGAGTTTGAAGTGAGATTACTTACGGTTGGATGTTTTTACTCTACAAGCAAGTTTGATATAAAACTTGGTTTAAATTTTTCAACCCAATGCATCCGGTAATCCTAGTAACTAATGAAGATTTTGGATCAAATGGTCCACACATAGAAAGGAAAGACAAGTATATAACTAAAGAAATATTCTACCACCTATGAAATACATACAGCTGCAAAAAGGGAATAAAATGAAATCAAAACAAAAGTTAAGGGAAAAAAAATTGTTGCAGTACCAACCTCCCAAAAATTCCACAATTGATTATGCAAGCAACTCCAAAAGGGTGAAGAGCAAAAGTTTGGTTGTCCACTGAAAGCTTCATAACTGATACCAATTTTGTTACATTCAATACCATCTAAAGTAAATCTGACCCTCTCAAGCAGCATCCACATAGAAATGTTTCTCCCTAAGTCATGTGGTTGACCAAGGTCACCCTGCCAAAAGAAAAATCTCTAAATATTTTGCTTAAGCTTGTAAAAGTTGAGTGAATAATGCCAAAACATGTAAAAGTTGATCATTGCTAATTAGTGTGATCCATGTATAAAAAAAGCATAAGTAACAAAATCGGTATCAATTGTTCAGACTAGCAAAACAATGAGACAGATTTATAATTTAATTTAAGTCAAATAGTCAATAGAGGTCATTTATCGTAAATCAGTATATGAAGCGTACCTGCCTTGGAACAACAAGATAGAAATCCTCAAAATTTGGTATATTTGTATAACCAACAAAATCTCCTATAAGATTAACCTTCAAAAATTTATCATCAGATGTCACTGTTCTTTTTTCAGGACCCACAACCACTTCCTGCCAGAAATATTTTGAATGGACAAACTTCTGTTATACACAAGAAATGGAAAAGAAATATGTGCTTTTTCAATGCTGAAATTGTAAGTGTAAGATATCTTCTAGGACAAAACTGCTTGTTTTCTTTGATATACAAATGGAGAAAAACAAACATGCTATTCTTAGTTTAGCAAATGAATGGAGAAAAGAGAAAGGGAAGGACCAAGGACTCAGGCTAATCTTCATTCAAACTTAGAAGAAAAATATATATTAAAACAAGTGTTGTTGATCCAAAGGTGATCCCAAGTGATAAAAATATGTGTATCAGGCGACGATGTAATGTAACCAATTTAACGGCGATAACATATGGTGTATTGGTGTACCATTTAACAATGGGTGTACAGTATATGTCTTCGTATGACAGAAAATAAACGACACATTTAAATCTCATACAATTTCACCAAGAGACCAATAATTACATACCGAAACTTTAGTTCCACTCTTCACCTGTATCCGAACACTAAATCCCAGTGTTCGCTGCCCAATGCCAAAAACATGAAACCTGAAATTATTTATAAAGAGTGAGAGAAGAGGGAATATGAGTTCCAACTGGTGTCAAACAATGAATTCACTTTCACTTTTGCAAATTTCAGAGGTAAATGGTGAATACAGTTAAAACTTAAAAACAAGACAACACTATACTATTACCAAGAGTCACAAAGCTATTTCATAAAACTCTGCTAGATTATTAGGGTATTTAATATAAAAAAAAAAAAGCATTTGTAGATTGAGTTATAATTTGTGGGAGAACATTGTGAGTGTCATAGAGTTGAAGTTGTGCTAATTATATAAAACTTGTACTTAACCAAGATGATTAATAAATAAAAATATAGTAGGGGCATATACATCACTACTACTAAAACTCTTTAAGTTTGTCCATCTCAAAGTTATCGCTTCTACAAGGCGAAATATTTTAAATTATTCATACACAGAATTTTGAACAAATTTTTTGACAAGTTAGAAAACAAGGTTTAGATGGTGTTCTGTGTATATGAAATGTTCAATATAAACATGGTTTTGATATGTTCCTTTAAAAATCCACAAGTCTAACACACAAACAATACCAACTCCAAACAAATCCATTCAAAACCATATATCAACCAGGATTTCCCAAATCAATCACAATTGAAATAAGAAGGATGGAAGCTTACCAATCACCTGGAAAGCGCACACAGTGTGCAGTGTTGGCCTTTCCTTTTGTCAATTTGTCAACTAGTTAAACGATGTCGCCCAAAACTGTTAGATCTGTGTAAATCTGTAAGAAGTTAAAAACATTGACAACAAAGAACTTACAGAAGTTTCCACATGATGAAGGCATCCGCCGCTGGGGTCCACATGGGCAACATATTGGCTAAATTAAAGGCAAAAATAAAGAGATGTTAAACGTTAGTCAGAAGTGGAAGGTAAAATGACAAAAATAGAAGAAAATCGAACACAAAAGTTCTTCTAGATGAGAAATGTTTTTTAAATTTAACATCATAGCACCTAGCACAGAAATTGTAAATGACAACTAAGATCGACTAACAATCTTATTCAAGGGTGATATTTTAAAATGTCGTGATTCATAAAACAACAATATATCTTTTATCAATATCATCATATGAAGGCAAGGAACGAAATGAAGATTGCTTCACAACTGAATAATTACTTAAATAAATATAAAGTAAACTACTTGCAAAGTAAAGACTCAAGTAAGTCTGTAAAATGTAGGTGTTCGCCTGCAGTAACCTGACTATAGTGTTTAATTTAAAATGAAAATCATAAAATGATGTTGTTGGGAACTCAATTGTGAGTTTGGAGTAGTCTTACATTGGTTAAGGTCGGACTATATAAAATAATACAAGAGACTAGATTAATATGTTTAATGTTTTAAGGGTTTAGGTGAAAATGTCTCATGATCACTATTTATGGTCTAATGCCTTGGCTAATATTTTAAAAAATCATAAATGATACCCAACCACATGCTATTTTTTCATCGAAACTACAAATTTATAAAGACCGAACGTGAAAGAAAAGGCCACCTGAGTATTCTCGATGATATGACCATCTTCATCTCGCAGTCTGCAACACAGGTACCAGAAACTAAGCAGTGAAATCGATATTTTCATAGACTCTAGTTGATATAGGAAAACAGTAATAAAATATGTTTCACCTCTCGCATATCTTCACAATATTTGCACCAGCATCTGGCTCACATTTTCGTGTCTGAACATAATACTCTTCTGGCTTATAAGGAACATCCTACAGAGAAGTCGCTAAAACTTCAATCTAAAGAATCAGACAACAAAAACAGCAATCCTCTTGCAGCCATTTGCTTGTAAGTAGAATCATCCAAAACCATAATTAAACAATACATTTCAAATTTCTCAAAAAAAAATGTCATTATTGTTATCATTTATCCGATCAGATAATCCAAAAATTAATTACAATAGCAGAAGTATCATATACTTGCTTTGTATCATTCTGAACGCAAAAACCCTAAAATTATAAATAAATAAAAAATGAGTAGTTAAAAGGAAAGTTAAACAAGATCAAGAAGCATCATACTCTAATGTATGTCAATTCATACACTGCATAAGCAGCAGTTTTGTTGACCGTTATAACCGGTGGAATCCGCAATGTCTGCATTTTTGTGGTTGAATTTTCTTCCACCTCCACCAATTCTGCAACAATCGACGCCTCTCCTCCACTCTATAATAAAAATCATCATTATTAAACAACAAACGCAATAACAATTTAGTAGCAAGGTTAATTAATTTACTTATAAAAGGAACAAAGTAAACATGGTTTACCGAGCCACTGGGAACAGCCATGCTGACTACGATTTTGGTAGTGCAGTTGAGATCGTCGGAGTTTGAATTCTTCTCGCATTTCTCGAGCTTTGATTTGGAGATGATTTGAATTCCGGCGACATGGAATGTAAGAAAGGAATAAACTAAGAAGAAGATGATTAGGGTGCTATGAGACTGGAACGGTAATGTCATTTTTTGGCGGTTACTTTTTTTTTCAAGTATTCAGTTGTTTTCTAACTTCTCGAAACAGAGATGGTGCATGCAAAACAGAACGGAGGCAGTTTGGCCGTTATTTTTTTGGGCCCATTGAAAGGCCCACTCACTGAAGGAAATGAGTGGTTACTTTTTCAATCTTCCGCACTCGAGGGAAAAAAATGGCCAGAGAGAGAGAACATTTAGTTAATTATTTTTTATCCATGTCCTTTATTTTCTTTGAATAACTAACCAATTAAGCATATCCTATATTATATTGAAAGAATTTAAAGAGATATTAAAACTATCTTTAATTTATACATAGAAACTTGAAAGACAACAACAATTCAATATTCTGAGGACCATTTATATCTCTTGGTTAATTTTGTCATGATGTAAGATTGTTCCCTTCATTGACGAAAAATTAATTATATGAATGTATTTATTTCAAGGATTTAAATTATAATAATAAAAAAATTAAACCAATTTACTTTTCAAAAAGAGGTAATGATTAAATTAAAAAATAAATACCGTAAGTAAGACCAATTCTTGAATGGCATGATTTTCTAATCGGCCAATAGCGGTCAAGCAAGTCCCGAGGTTCTGAAAACAAAACACGGCACTGTTTAGGGAGACGCGATTGGTTGTTTCTTCCAGCAGCTCTCTACTACCTGTCTGCAGCATGTAGCTTCCCCGGCCGCAATTATACACGTGGCTAATAGCCTTTACAATAAGCCATAGACGCAATGGCAAAAACAATTTAAAAAAATAAAAATAAAATAAAAAAATTAATATGTGCACTGCAGTGCAGAAGAAGCAAGTGGGGAAGTTGAGTAATAAACTAAACTAACAAGAACAACAACAGGTAGTATTAGTACACGTGCATTGATCTCCACAGAAAAAGAAAAACTCCGGCGACTTCAATGGGCGGCGAGAAGAGTGAAAATAGTGCGTTTCAATTTCTGGTGAATCGATGTCGGAGCTTGGAGGAGAAACAAGCCAAGCTGGAGAAGCAGTTTGGTGAATTGCTGCAGGAGAAAAAGCGCGCGGTCAAAGACAATGACGAATTCCTTTCTGGTTTCTTCTTCTCTCTAAGTCCTTATGCAAGCATTTTGAAATGCATGGGACACGCCGTTTATGTCCATAGAGTTTCCTCCGGCGAGATTATTTACTGGTAATAACAAAATATACATATCATTATTTCTGTGTGGCTTCTTCTTCTTTTCGTTCCTCCGAAAGTTTTAATTTCTTTTTAACAATTTAATTAAGTGTTTATTGCAGAATTTTGTAAGTGTTTATATATAATTTATTTTTATAAAAATTTAGTAAAATTGTTTTCATAAGATATTATAGAGAATTTATGGAAATAAGCTTGAAATAATGGAGAACTCTTGAGCTATTTCAACAAAATCTCTCAAATAGTTTCATAAATGTTGTTCAGTTGATAAGGTTTTTAAGACATCTTGACACTATATCTTAATCTAAAATTTTAAGGCAATACATATATGACTTACCAGTGATATTTAGCTCATTTTTAATCATCGTAACTTACCCCTGACACTTTAACTGAACAATTAGTACTAGTATAAAATACAATCAATTCAATCTCCGTGTAATAAAAATCACAAATAAACCTATATATATTGTTAAAAAAGCCTAATAATATTGAAGCTTTAGTGAAGTAGAAGTTCAGTTTCATCAGAAATATTAAGCTAGTAGAGATAGCCAAAATTCAGCTTTATAATACATACAAGACTTACTTCTGCCATACACTATCTAATTCATTGCCAATCAATTCCTATCTCAATTAAAATTTCACTATTTTTTGTGTTTCAACTTTCCATAATTACTTTAATGAGAATCACAACTGTTTTTTGTTAAGCTTCCTGATTGCTTTTGAGACAAGCGAAATTTTTTATTGCAGGAATGATTCAGCGGAAACTCTGTATGGATGGAAGGACTATGAAATCATTGGACAAAGAGTAGCTGATTTCCTAGTTTCTGAGGAATATTATGTGCCTCTACGGAAAATTCTAGAACGGGTGATTACAGGAGTGCCATGGTCTGGGCAGTTTCCTTTCAAGAAGAGGTCTGGTGAAATAATGATGACACTGGTAACAAAAACTCCTCTTTATGAGGATGGTGAGCTCGTTGGTGTTATCAGTGTTTCTAGTGATGGAGCTGTATTTAACTCTAATAAGAATTTCGATAATCGAAGAACTTGCCAATCTCGAGGGAATGGCCAACCTGGAGCACAAAGATTCAAAAGGATTCAGTGGCCTCCACGCCCGTTGATTGCACCAGTGCCGCAGATTGCATCATCCGTTTCCAATCTGGTTCTCACAAGTTTCATCACTACTGCTCTTGACTTTTTTCTTTCTTTCATTCTTGTTCTTTTCTATTTGGATTTCATCCAATCATTTGCTGAAATTATAGTTTTTTTATATCTCCCAGGCATCAAAGTTTCTCCCTCTCCGGCATACTGACGACACTGATTCCAAGAACACTTCAATAGATGCAGATGATGAAAAACTAGGGAACAGTAGCATTTATGTATGTTCTGTGCAGCTTCAAGATGTATCATTTCAGTAGCTATTTTAGTATGTCAATATTTCAAGAGGTTTTGTCCCTGATTTTTAATTTCAGGAAACCAAATGTCATTCCCGAAGTCACCATAAAGAAAACACAACTGTCCGAGACACCAGCAAGAAGGATGAGTCTACTAATGAATTTAGCCAACCTTCTAAAAATGTAAATAAATCTTGTACTTTTCCTTTCATTGGTTACTCTAATAGACGATTTCATGTAATAAGACAATACCAGGAAACTGAAAAACTGTAGTCATACATGTGTCTGTATTTGTTTTGGTTTGTTAGTGACACTTTATCTGAAACTTTAAGTTGGAAGTTTGAGCCTGTTTGGTGCAGTTCTGATTTATGATCTTATGGATGGTTAAATCATTTCAGGCAGCTAAAGTCCTTGCTAAGCTTCAAATCGGGGGAAGTGGAAAATGTAGGAGGGATACTAGTAGTATTAATGATAATTCAAGAAGTTATAGAGTGAATAATGAAAATGGTTTATCTGGAGGTTCAGTTGCATTAACTTCGCTCCAGGACAATTCAAATGGAGCAGATAAAGATGAAAATCTCCAACAATGTAATTCTTTATTTGCTATCAATAAAGCAGATGCAAAAATTTCTGCACATAGAACTTCTAGTGTTTTCAAAGATAGTTATGCTAAACCTTTCTCAAAGGACTGTTGTAAATGTTTTGGTTCTTCCTTTCATCAAGACCCTTTTTTCAAGATTAGGCTGACATTGGAGCCAGAAGCTACAAATATGGTGATAGAAGATGAAGTGCAAATGCGGCAAGAAGGGCTGCCATTGCCGTGCTCAAAGGAGAGTATAGTTGTTAGCCGTGATAGTTCATCAAGAAAAGGGAATAGTGAATCAAAATCTATTGCAGAGTGTGGAATCCATTGGGAAGACCTTCAATTAAGAGAGGAGATTGGGAAAGGTAATTATTTTTATTGTGCATTTTACGAGTCCTTTATGATGAGGAGTTGAAATGCTAGATTGTTTTTATTTTTAAGTAAGCTAGATTGCTTGGTTTCAAGAGTTAGAGATAGAGGGAGACCAAGAAAAACTATAGGAAAAGCCACTAACAGAGATTTAGAGATAAATAGTTTATCTATAGATTTAATACATGCCTCGACAGTATGATTGTTGAACCATGTAGCCAACCCTGTCTAGTGGAAAAAGGCTTGAATACTTTGTTGTTTTTATACTTCGCTGATGTTTATCTAATGAATATGTCTACTAAGTTATAAATGGAAGGTGATAATACGTCTTGATTAAGTAATGGTCTCAAAAATAATGTTGGACATCAATCATCAATTGTTTTTCTCTTAATAACCTAAAATCCCTTATGCCGAGTAAACTTAATCTCTTACTTCAGGGAGAATTCGATAACAAAAGTTGTGGAAAATAATTGCTTCAAGAACTTGAGGTAGGACAAAACTGTTTCTTAAAATAATCAGGTAGATCTTATCTGTCTTTCTTATGTTTTACTTTATCTTACAGGTTCTTATGCTGTTGTTTATCATGGAATTTGGAATGCATCGGTATAACCTTAATATATTCTTCACTCTTAAGTTTTTTTAGCTTGTATTTTCTCACTCTTGCACATCTTGTGCTTGGGTGTGATTATCATAATATAAGCTTTTTTGCCTTTTGCAATCTTCAATTGTCTTATTAGGAGTATTGACTTGCCATTTGCCTGAAAACTTATTTTCTTTTTATCAGGATGTTGCCATCAAGCTTTACTTTGGGAATGGATACACAGAGGAGACTTTACGAGACTACAAAAAAGAGGTATCTTTATTTTTATTATTGGCTTAAAAAACAGCTGATCCCTAAAACTTTTGTTATTTTTTTACTTCAGATTGATATAATGAAAAGATTGAGACACCCTCATGTATTGCTTTTCATGGGAGCGATATATTCACAGGAAAAGCTTGCCATTGTGACAGAGTTATTGCCTAGGTAAGAGTTAGGACAACTTTATCTTATAGCTTGTTATATTAACTGCTAAAAGAGTTATGCTTAAGCTAGATGCACATAAAATACCATGCATCTAGTGAATATGAATTTCTTGTCCACTGTGTGCACAAAATATCCAATCAACTTTCTTTTTCTAAAGAAATTATTGGGAACCTTCTTGTGTTGATAATTTTTTTTTTGGCATGGTAGGGGAAGCCTTTTCAAAACACTTCACAAGAACAATAAAAAATTAGACATCAGAAGGCGTCTTAAAATGGCTCTTGATGTTGTGAGTTTCCTCTCTCACACACACACACATGCACACACGGCAAGTTCTAGTGTTTATTTTTGCAATCTTATGAATCACATTGTTGTTTTTTGTAGGCTAGAGGAATGAATTATCTTCATCACAGAAATCCACCAATTGTGCATAGAGACCTAAAGTCTTCCAACCTGCTAGTTGATAAAAATTGGACTGTCAAGGTAATGATTACTTGAAAATGCATTCAGTAATCTCAGGAAGACTGAATACCTATCAGTTGTAAATGAGTTTTTTTTCCTCAGGTTGGAGACTTTGGCCTGTCGAGGTTGAAGGATGCAACTTTACTGACTACCAAATCCGGGAGAGGCACTGTAATTACAACACTCACTTATACTCTTTTTGATATACAAGATGTCTGACTTGAACAGCTAGTACCACTAAAATATTTGTACCGTTTTATGTTATTTTAATTTTATTGCTTCTTTCTAACATGCCTATTTTGCTGTCAAAATGCAGCCTCAGTGGATGGCCCCTGAAGTCCTCCGCAATGAACCTTCAAATGAAAAGTAATTATGTGGAGCTGAGACTTAAATTTTGTGTTCAGTCTGGAAAATATTCATAAAATTTTCAGAAAAGTTGGTAGAGATTGTAAAACTTTGAGGATCATTCCTTATAATTTTCCAAATTGCCGTTTTCTTTAACTATTTTTTAACCTGTCATAACTCAACTCATAATGGTATCGAGGAATCAATCAATCACAACAACTTGTTTCAACTGTGATCAGAGCACTCATATTTGTTTGCAATTCTCCACAAATTTTATCACGACTGCCACCGTAAAACCTTGATATAAGGTTTTACAACATGGTATTTGATGAGAAATTTCTAAATGGATGTTTTTTCAATCATTGTCCTACTTTGTCTGGTATTAAGAAACCAGACTTGGGAAATTATTTTGTACTTCTAAGTAGTGACTAGATCATATTAAATTGGTAATTTAGATTGAAACTTTTGAGTTCCTTTGTAGTGACTTCTCATTTATTCGTTTATGCAGGTCTGATGTGTTCAGTTATGGTGTCGTCCTTTGGGAAATAATGACTCAATCTATTCCATGGGAAAATTTGAATTTCTTACAGGTTTTTCTGTCACATTCTCACATACATGCGCATAAGTGTGCATATGCACATCGGACATTTGTCTTTGCTTTCTACTATGGTCTAACTGCACATAGAATCAAGCTTATATCTTCACATGCATCATCTCATATCACTTTGATTACACACTATTATCAAACTTCATACTTATAACCTATTTAATCAATAATTAGAATTACTTAACCACCGGTATTAAAAGAAGGTGGCTGAAATTATGATTAACTATATATTGTTAAGTGGTTAAATATATACAAACAGTTAGTTAAATATGCTTAACAGCTAATTAATCAAAGGTTATGTGACGTGATTATATGTATTGAATTGTGATTAAGTATCATTCTTCACCTTAGCATGAAGATAACTGAGCAACTTGTAATTTCCTATTTCATTTGAAAGGTGGTTGGAGTAGTAGGCTTTATGGATAGAAGACTGGACCTGCCTGATGGGCTTGATCCCCATGTAGCATCAATCATAAATGGCTGCTGGCAAAGGTGCTTCTATTGTGTATACTCGTTCACCCCTGCAGTTTTTTTGTATGATAGATTTCTTCTAACTCAAACTGAAAAGTTTACTGTGTTAAATGAGAACAGTGATCCAGAACAGCGTCCGTCGTTTGAAGAGCTAATACAGAGAATGATGTTGGTTCTCAACAGAGTAACAACTGTCTCATTAAAGAGAATTGCAGAATCCTGAACATGTTATGCTGTTTAAGGGAGACAAGTGGCAGTTAAAAATGCAGGTTATCGCATACAGAAAAAGTACTGGCGGACAAATTGAGTGGCAAACCACAAATAACGACACAAGGGAGAGAAATAGAAGACTGGTAAATGGTTGTGATCCGAGCCACTGTGGGGAGCTTTACAAAAACAATGGAGATGACCAGAAATAGGAGATATCATTTAGTCACAAACTTCAACTTTTGGCCAAACACAATTTTAGATTTAAAGAAGATGCATTTACACATGTAACTAATAATAACAAAAAAGTTGTTTTGCTGACAATATGTTTTTTCATTAATGAATTAGAGAGCTATATTCAGACCTATTAGATTTAGTTATGAGAATGACGCCACTTGGCACTTGCAACCCATTTCAAAAATCATACAATCCATATTTATCTGTTACACATTCTTTTTAAGGAATCTACTACACAATTCAATATGACGGAAACACTTAAATTTGAGAAAGCAATCCAAATTGGTTCTCCAATTCACAACAATATTGGGGTAAGGCAGCCTCTAACTCTGGTCATAATTAATATGATTGATTATTTTTATAGAAAAAAAAAACCAGAAGTAGTATATGTCTCATTTAGTTACATTATTGTTTAAATTCTAGCCATATTAAGAACGACTCCCTGACCAGGTTCAATAACCAAACCATAAGCCGGTGAATGGCACCACGACGCTGTATTTGCAGTAGTTTCATGTCCAGCAAAGAATAGAGTTCTGCAGTTATCTACAATGAACCTGTCTTGTAAGATTGAATTCTTGCCACCACCAAGTATCATTTGCAAGAGATCTTGCTCATAACCTTCCTCTTGACGTTGGCAAGAATCTAAAACAAAGTATAATACCATTTTCCACTTTAGTATCATCCCTAACAAGACCAACAAAATAATAAGATATGAATATCATAGATTAGCGACACTGCTTCAAAAGAGTAAAGAAAAAAAAAACACAAATAGAGAATATATGATGAAGTTCGGTTATTTGTGTTTACATCTCCTACTACACATTATCTGTATTAATATTTCAAGTTTAGGATTTACACTTGTATTTAGATACTACTGTCTAGATTCCAACAATAATATGAATCATACTCAATAGAAAAAAATGATAATAGGTTAACATTAAAATGAAAAAACATAGCTATCAGGCGATAGGCTATTCGCCTGATAGCCAAAGACAATAGCTAATAGCTAATAGACAATAGTATCAAAAATTCAAGATATTAGATTTTTCGATATAAGTGAAGCTTATAACTTAATTTTAACAAATACAGCCAAAGTGTCCAATTGATTTCAAAAAATCCTCAAAAATATTATAATTTACTACTTTAATTAATTTCAAATCTTCCTCGACAAAAAAAAAAAAAAAAAAAAAACACTTCACGAAAATAATATTAAAAATAAAATGAGAATGACCTTGAACATCCTTAGCATTGGCTTCAAGGTGATCAGCAATGAGGAAACTGAAGTGAGAAGAGTCGAAGTTGGTACCCAACCCGATAATCCTGAATGGGAACCCGGAGAGCTTCCATGCGATGTAGGTGATGATGAGGAGAACTGTATGCCGCGAGTAACGAGTCAGAGCAGGTATGATTTCCTTGAATAGAGCGAGGTTCCTGAAGGAGGTTCAGCCTTGACTCACTGGCAATCTGTCGTGCGCCGGCGGTAACAAAACAAAGATCGGACCCGGCGTAACGGAGTATTCAACAGATGAGTTGATCTTAACGCGAGGGAGAAAGGCAGCCGCGCGCTGAATGTCGACCATCTAGCCGCAGAGTTGGTCGGGTTTGTTGTCGATGATGACGAGCTCGTCAGTGAGGTCCTGAGTGAGGATGGTCTGAACGATAGCCATTCCGACATTTCCTGCGCCGATAACGGAGACCTTGGTTTGGCGCTTGGAGAGAGATGTATTTTAAAAACATAAATACATTAATTATAATATTAAAAATAAGAATACAAAAATTTAAATTAAATAAAAGATATTACAAAAATTAATATAATAAAAATTGTTTATATTTTAAAATATAGTATTTTAATAAAAAAATTAAAAAAGAGATTAATAAAAAAAACCTAACAATTACTCCATTAATTTAGTTTTTCAAAACTAAAGATTGTTTGGTTAGAAATTTGTTCTTCTACTATTGTTAGTGAATTTTTAGTTAATTGTTCTACTATTGAGCTCCACTATTGTTAGTGAATTTTTAGTTAATTGTGGTCTATCTATTATCAAATGAAACTGATGTTAAGTGGATAAGATTATGTAGCATTTTGAGGTCATTAACCATTAATTAAAAGAATATTTGTTGTACAATGTGTATGAAGATTAGTTAGTGTAATTTAGTGGCATTTTAATAATCGATCAAAGTGCAAACAAACAACAGCTAGGCGTAAAAATTTAGAAATTTTGCGTGAATCGTAAGCCTTCATGTATCATAGCCTAACTTTATCAGATTGAATATGATAACTTACATCAAGGTTTACTTGACACTCAAATTTCGCCTTAACAACTCATGCACTAAAATAAGTGATATTATTTGACTTATGATTGAAGTCTGGACTGATGAAAGATTATTTGAATACGTTTAACTCCAATTATTGAAAAAAGCTATTTATGATCATATGTTTAATTCGAAATAGCCTTGTGAATATCCCTTTATTGGTTTTCTCCACCTATTGTCCCTTGGTCCCATTATAGTATTGAAAAGTGTTTTTTATTCACATATGCTCTCATGAGAGATGTAGTGGAGATTTGATTAAAAATAAAGCCTATGGCATCAACATTGCATTGGTGAAATTTTGAGTAAATGCTCATTACTCTGAAACACTGAAAGAATTTGAGAGCTGAGTATCATATTAATAAGAATTATGTTTTCAAATGAGACTAAGTCATTAATTTGGATAAAAATGAATGATTTAATTGAACTTTTATAGCTAATGCATTTACTAATATGACAATGCTCTACACTTTTACGATCCAAAAATGTGGTTTAATACAACAACAAAATTATCTAAAAAACAAATTTCATTTTCAATTTTAAACGTAGAATTAATTATTTTTCAATAATAAGATAATTGTAATAATTATTATTTTTTGTTTATATTCACTACCTCTAATTTGTAACAATTATTATTTTTTCTTTTCCTTTTAACATAGAAAAAATGACATTACATTTTCTAATTTGTAAAAATTAAAATATTTTTTATGTTTATTTTTCTCTTTGTTCAATCCTTTTTTTTTTTTTTTTTTTTTTTTTTTTCTATCTCTCGCCCCCATTTTCCCAATTTTCATTTTTCCCTCTCTTCAAATTTTCACCACCGAACCGTCACGGCCACGTTGATCTTTTAAAACTAGAGTTTTCTCTCTTTTAATGGAATCACAGGCTCGCCTTCTTTCTTCCCAGGCTCGATCTCTCTCTCAACTCTCCCCCAAATCTTCGAAGGCCATAAGACCAACCTCCAGACTCCTCAGTTTCCAAAACCCTGGTAAGCGTTTTATTTTTCCTTCAATTTTTAATTTATTTTTCATATGAGTGATGATTTATGCGTCTCTATCATGTTTATCTAAGAAATTTAGATTTTTTTTTCTTCTAGTTACACCCTAAAATATCCACTCACACATAAAAAAGATAAGGCTGTTGCCGTTGCTCCTGAGGAAGATGCCAACACTCCACCGCTTCATGTGCGACGTGATGATTTTATCTTTCTTGATGTTATTTTGTTAGTTTAATGATTGTATTTATTAATTGTTGACTGTTTGTTAGTGTTTTTAAATTTTAATTAAGGACTAATGTAATTGTAGTTGATTATGTCACTTTGTCTTTCTTGATGTTATGCTGTTAGTGGTTGTATTTCTTGTTTCTTGATTATGATGATTCTTTGTTAGTGTTTTTTATTAAGGGCTGATGTCGAAGTATTTGATTGTTTCTTGTTCTTTTGTTTATTTGATTCATGAGTTTTCGATTGCAATTTCAAAGGTTCAAGTAGGAGGATCGCCTTTTTACAAGGTAGAGAGCAAACTCTGTAAAAATGGATTTGGTCAAGCAAGCCTGGAGCTATTGAGGTATGTTTCTCTTTTGACATCTGGGCTCTGTTTGTATCTTGATGAAAGGTTTGTACATTCTGACTTGATTGAGACTGATTTGGCCTTTTTGAGTGTCGCATGCCACTTCTGTTTTTCTTGCCATTCTCGTTTCTGTTTCATTTGTTTTATTTTCTTCTGCAAATTCTAAGGGTTTCATTTTCTGTTTCTATTTCTTTGTTAGGGTTTCTTTTTCAGTCATTATTATATATCTTGAGTCTTCGATTCGCTGTGTTAATGATATCATGCTCACAGCCGAATTACTGTTGTTTACTTTTCAGTGCTCTAATTTTTCTTTTCTTTTTAAACTGTCTTTGTTGGTTGGGGTTTCAGGTGAATGTGGAAAATAGGACATGGAAAGTGGATGTAAGCTTCATTCTTTCTCACACTGTGACCCTTTATTTTTTGTTTTCATTGTGAAATTGTGAGTTTCAGAAACACTATTTACATTTGTATGGTTTGGGAGTGTTTTTATGATTTTGCTGGCACCCTTAGTAATTAGGAGGAATACATGGCTTAACACTGACCACTAATTGCTAAGAGTAATCAGTACCTCCACACAAAAGAAGGGTTCAAATGATTGAGAAACTTTTGTCATTTTGTTGGATGTTTTGTGCAAATAAATGGCTAAAAAGACGCATGGAAGCATTTGGAAAATGGGGTACTGCAGTAGTTCCGGCTGGGGAAGTATTTGGAAAATTGAAAGTTTTAAAGACAGAGAAATATCATTAAATTGTTTGGCCTCAAATGGTTATCATTCAGAATACAAAGCATGAACAAGATGAAAATGATAAGGTATAGCTATATTATTTGTGCATCAAATGATGAATAATGAATAAGTAGCAATATCATAATTATTATTTTGATATCTTGTATTAATAGTGCAAAAATCATTTAGAATTGTTCTAGAACTTTGCTGGATTGTGTTAACTTCAGATTTTGTTCTTTGTGTTTAGTGGTTAGGTATGGGTAACCAAGCGCTTCTTGATTATTTTAGCACTTATGCGGCTGCGAAAGCGCGACACTCATATGGCCCTCAAGGTCATTGAGGGATGAGTGTTTTAATATTTGAAGCCTCAGCTAGCGGTTATCTAGAGGCAGAACGTCTGCGCAAGCATTTTGCAGAGGAAGGAACTGACAAAGATACTTGGTTTTGCAATTGCCGTATTTTATTTCTCCCTGGTTGCAATCGACAGCTTTATGGATACCTGGCTACTAAAGAAGACCTGGAGTTTTTCAATAGGCATTGCCAAGGTTCATTCTCTTCAGTTATTTTCTCTCTCTTTATTTTCACTATGCAGGTTGTTTGATGTCTACCAGTTGCGGTTTGACGAAGTCAGAATAATGAAAGTAAAGTATATGCTGATGTAAAAGAACAGGGTTGTAAAAGAAAAGAAACATGCAAAACCCCTTAAAGAATCTTTTGGTATAGAAGTTGCGAAAGACAATGGATGAAAATCACATTGTAAGGTGGAGAACTAAAATGCAACACGAAGAGATTAAAGAAGAGGTAATACTGACTTCATCAGACTTACTACTTGGTACATATTTGGTTTATTTATTATTTACTTAATTTACTCTCAGTATATAATTATTTTGTGACCATTAAGCTGAGGTTAGGATGTGCTTCTGCTTGGATGTTTTATTGATTTTTTTGCCATAATTTATAATTTTGTAATTCTTGAATGGTTATGCTATAAAGATATCATCACATTTTACTTCTTCTCATATGAGATGGTTTCGCATATAAAAATGCAATCTCTGTGCCCATCAAAACTCACTCTGACCTTTCAAAGTAGACTAGCAAGCCTAATGAGATAGAAATACAGTTACTGGCATCGAGTTTGCACCTACCCATAATGCATTGGATATTTATCCAGTTGGGTCGTTATGGGTATTTAAGTGAAAGCAGAGTCGCAAATATTTTGTTGTAAAGGTCTGATGCACTCTATTTATTATTTATCCAGTCTGATATTTATTATAAATCAATCAGATAATTTCTCTACCATGTGTTCTGGTTATTTCATATAAGTTATTGTTCACTCTTTTTACAATATTATGCTTACTAAAACCTAGTTTTATCTGTTCTCTCTTGAATCAAAATGATTTGCTTATTTTCCAAACAGTCTTATTGTGAGAGAAGAAAGTGCACAAACAGGAAGAACAGTAGCAAGAATATGGGGTGCATCCTGTCAATTATTTTTGTACAAAAGAGCTCAGATATTTGCAGCTGATTTACGGGATGCGTTTAGCGGCCAAGGATATGATGAGTTTAAAGACATCAGCTCTCTAACTATAACGGCTGACTACATCGTCCCAGCTGTGCTTCGGCAGCTTGGCATTTTAAAACTCAGTCCAACACTTGCCAGTACAATTGAGACCAGTGGAGAAATAGGTCCAGGGACTGAGGAGGAAGTTGAACTACGGGATTGCTCTATACATGCGGTGGAGAAAATGAGGGAGCTGATAAGTGTAATATCAGGAAGACAGGTGAGTTCTTTTTTACCTGCATAGTATCTCCTCTTTATTACCTTTTTAAATGTATATACTATATAGACTTCTTTTAAAGTCTATTCTATTGATAAATTAGTAGCAATCGCCATTTAACAAAAGGCATGTGTAGAATCTTAACTTCAAAACAAGCACACATTCATAAAACATTCAACATCAGAGCAAATCAGCTGCAATTTTTATTGAAATTATGCATTTTAATGTTTGGATGCTTGAATTATGCCGTTTATTGTTTGGATGCTTATCCAGGTTTGGATGCTTGTGCAGATTAATGTGATTGAATTATGCTTGTGCAGTTTGATGTGATTGGATTATGTAAAAGATTCTTTATTTGTGTTATGCTATATTATCTCACGTGATTTAACGATCTACTCATTGATTAATTGTATGATATGTTTTTGTTAGCATTGTGATGTATCTGATTTTTTTGTTAATTATGCTTCTGATTTTTAGCATTGTGATTTATTAATTATAATTTAATTAATTATCTCATTGTGATGTATCTAATTTTTGTGTTGATTGATGCATTTGATTTTTTCATTAGAGGTGTTTTTATTTATTTAATTAATTATAATTTTTTATCTTTTGTGATTCTGGCTTTTGGTTTAAATTCTGGGCCATATAGCCTTTTATTGCTGAGCTGTTAGTATGAGCTGCATTTTGGGGCCATATAGTTCATATTTTACTGATGCATTTTGAAGGAGGCTTTTAATTTGATATGTGATGTGCCAGCAACTAAATTAGCATCTTTAAAGAGTATGGAGGTGCCTATAATAAAAGTCAAGTTAAGTCCAATTGCTTAATTGGCTGACTTGATTAGTCCATTAATATTTCTATAATCATTAAGTGGTTGGGATGTCCTTGTGGTGCAAGGTTAACCAGTTACAGTTTTATATGTTTTATTGTTTTGCCTGTTCTTGTTTTTTGGTTCTGTTTTATACAGCCCAGTTTTTAGACCATAAAAAAAAAATTTGACCCTTAACTTCTCAAATGTGTATGTAGAAAGATAAATGCACTCTAGTTTCTTATATAAAATCCACTATTTCTGTTTATAGATACAAAAACTTTTCCATTTCTTGACGAGAACATGTCTAGCATGAATACAAGTTGCAGCTGAAGTCTTTGTTGAAATAGTCTTGGTTCACCACTTGGAAGTTTTAAAGTTGGAAAATAATATAGTAATGTACTAATATTTGTTTTTTTTTCCCTTGATTCTAGGTGTTTCTCTTGATCCTTCTAAATATAGTAAATTGGTTATGGAGGAAAAGAGAGAGCTTGTATATGAACTATCTAAATCGCCTTATGGTGCATAAATTTGAGCTGCTATAAAAATCTAATGCTCGGTGACCTGATTTGCTCCTCTTTTATTTAGTATTTACTGTTTTAAATGCAATGGTATAATCGAAAGTAATTTATTGTCTGTTTTTGGCCAATTTGATGTGTTGTTACTGATTGATATGCTACTTGTATGTCTCTGCAGGAACCTATTATCAGAACATGGCATGGAATTATGTATCTGATGCTGTGTATGGAGACTAGAACAAGCCAGCTCTTATCACTTATCCTGATTTGGGTTTAAATTGTAGGTTAAATGGGTTTTGGGTTTTTTTATAGAACCCTTGACTCTCTTTTCTTATAATTAGAGGGCTTTGCATATATCTTGATTTTTTTATTTTTTCTTAATTTTTATATTAGAGCATTGAATTTAATTGTTTGAAAATTACAATATTTATTGATATATCTTGATCATTATGTGTATCTCGTACATTTCAGTAGGTTTAATTTTGACAATCTGGTAGTCGTTGGTTTTAAAGTATGTAGCGCAGTCTTCATAAAAAACGTTTGTTTTTACCCTCTTAAAAATACGTTTCGTTTAATCATTAACATATTTCTATTCTGAGTAGGCAATCTTTTTTCCTAAAAGGTTTTATTTAGAAAAAATCAGCTTTTGATGTGGGTTTGTGGCTTTCTTGAAAATTAATTTCATGCGTTTCTTTTGTTTATATACTGATAATCTAATCCATTTTTTCATGTGTAATGGTTGGGGGATTGTGAACAGACCTAAGGTTAAGGTTATTAGTATAATGGCATAGAATTATTGTTGATGAATAATTAGTTTATGGAATAATAAATTTTATAAGAATAAATTTTATAATTAATTCACAGGTAAGATTTGATTATTTCAATATTTTTTGATAAAAAAACATTTTTTTATTCAATATTTTTTAATAAAAAACTTTTTTTTTAAATAATTACTTTTAAGCAATGATCATTTGTTTGTTATAGTCTTTAAAAAAATGAATCTAAAAATAAAAAATAAAAAATGTTTGAAGATCTATAACTATTTGTTTTTTTTTTTTTTGAGAAAAACGCTATTTTAAGATAATGCTATCTAACAAACAACCCTAAACCTTAAAATGAGACATCTACAATAATGTTTTTATCTAATTTACTTTATATCATTCGCCACAGATATCGCTCACCTTTCTTATGTTCGCCATTGGCACGATTCGCCGCCATTTCTGTTTTATTTTGCTGAGGTATCCTTCATCATTCTATTTCTTGAATTCTACTATGTTGTTGTTGAAATTCAATTTATTCACATGTTTTCTCTCAATCTCAAAAGAAAGCTTATTTTTGGATATTTGATTTTGTAGGATAGAATAAGGCATAGTTCATAGTGATGAGGTCAAGAACTTTAAAGATGGATAAGTTGTCACAAGTGGTTTGTGTTCAAATTTTAATTAAATATCATGTGTATTGCTTCAATTGAATCACAATGTTCTTCCCTATATGAATTACTCTAATATACCTTTCTAAAAACCTTAGGTATTTTATTGTTAAGAGTTGCAATCGTGAAAATTTGGAGTTATTTGTACAGCAAAGAGTATGAGCAACTCAAAGGAGCAATGAATCAAAATTAAATGAAGCATTTGATTATGTGGAAAATGTGATATTGATTT
Organism: Cicer bijugum; assembly: GCA_037974875.1. NCBI lineage: Eukaryota > Viridiplantae > Streptophyta > Magnoliopsida > Fabales > Fabaceae > Cicer > Cicer bijugum. The sequence continues at coordinate 1,903,198 of JBBPBT010000152.1, read as the reverse complement.
TCTCATTCAAACGTACTCGACATTTTCAGGTATGTTTGGATTTAAGTCAATGGTCTCTCTGCAATCTAATGGACTCTGAAAATGAAAATATTAAGCATCTCTCTAAAATGTAGGACACATATAGATATATTTTATGTGATTTGATTTGATTATTAAGGTGATAAATTAATGGATGTCATAGTATTTTCAAATATGCATTATATGTATTTAATAGGCTAGTTGAATAATTTACAAATACCTTATGTAAGTTATGTTTCATTAAGATGTTGCCCCACCAGTATCTAACACTTTTAGAGTCTCACGTTCTAAAACATCTTTAATACAATAGTTTCATAAAAGATTCAAATTTACTATTGTTGTTTTGAGTGTATGTTTAAAATCACAATAAATTTGATAAAACTAAATTAGTTAAAGTAAAAAAGCGTAGTCTTTGCTAAAATTATTGTGGTTCAACTGATTTTATAAACCGGTTGCAAATCCAAACATGCATTAAATATGAAGGAGACATAACACATACATGTGAGAATGTATAATTCACATTTAGTGATGCTGATAAGCCTAATTACCTAATATTTCACAATGTTATCATAGTAGTATATAATATAGCCATCCTTATAAAGTTAAATTTCATCTTATTCATTTGACAATAAATTCATTAAGATAAATTTGGTATTTATACACATGAGGTTTGCTAAATTTTTGAAGAACTCTTCAAATTTATGATTATATTGTAATACAAAAGGTAAATGATGTACCCAAAAAAATAAATAAATTGCATTTTTTATTTATTTCATGATTTGTTATATTTTTTGGATTTTCTTCGACAAAAGTCATAAATTAGAGAAATACAGTAAGAGATAAAGAGATCATGAGAAACATATCAGGTGAAATGGACAATCAATATAGAGAATGATGGAAACAAGATCTTATAATTCAACTATCACTTATCAACTATTAGCTATCACTTATCATTTATCAACTATCACTTATCAATTATCACTTATCATTTATCACTAATCAACTATCACTTTTCAGTTATCACTTATCAATTATCAATTGTAACTTATCACTTATCAACTATTACTTACAGTTATCACTTATAACTTATGAACTATCACTTATCAGTTATCACCTATCACTTATCAATTATCACCTATCAGTTATTAGCTATCACTTATTAATTATCAACTGTCAACTATCATTTATCACTTATCACTTATAAGCTATCACTTATCAACTATCACTTATCACCTATCAATTATCACTAATCACATATCAACTATCACTTATCACCTATCACCTATCACTTATCACTTATCACCTATCACCTATCACCTATCACCTATCACCTATCAGGCTCGGGTTTAGAGCAGCAGGCTCGGGTCCAGAGCAGCAGGCTCGGGTTCAGACCAACAGGCTCGGGTCCAGAGCAGCATGCTCGGGTCCAGAGGAGCAGGCTCGGCTCTAGAGCAGCAGGCTCTGGTCCAGAGCAGCAGGCTCGGGTCCATAGCAGCAGACTCGAGTACAAAGCAGCATGCTCGGGACCAGAGGAGCAGGCTCGGTTCCAGAGCAGCAGGCTCGGGTCCAGTGCAATAGGCTCGGGACCAGACCAACAGGCTCGGGTCCAAAGCAGCAGGCTCGGGTCCATAGCAGCAGGCTCGGGTCCAGACCATCAGGCTCGGTTCCAGAGGAGCAGGCTCGGTTCCAAAGAAGTAGGGTTTAGGGCCCAGACCAGCAGGCTCGGGTCCAGAGCAGCAGTCTCGGGTCCAGAGCAGCAGGCTCGGGTCTAGAGCTGCAGGCTCGGGTCC
>JBBPBT010000152.1:1885205-1895538 GCA_037974875.1 Cicer bijugum | reverse complement strand
ATATAATATAATAGATGAAATTAAAGTAATTCATTTGTAATTATTTGTATACTTATAATTGTTTGACAATTAATAATTTGTAACCAAAATATTAATGGTTATTTAATAATAGTTTGAATATTTGTAAATTAAAATTCTAATATATCTAATTTAAAATAAAAAAAAATTCACAATTACTACAAAGATGGATGATTAAAATGATCGAAGTAATTAACTTTAACATTTGAAAAATTTCTACAATACATGCATATTTGTGTTCTGAAATTTAAAATGATATAATTTACTCAATCCAATTCAATTCCAGACATCTTTTAAACATGTTTAAAATTATTTGAGTCAAACTTTTTCAACTGCAATTTGTAAGTTACTTAACATATACTATATTGAAGTAAAACTAAGAATATGAGAGACACAAAGTAAAGTGACACTTAAAAACAACTAAAGAAGGAAAAGAATTTAGAAGGGTGATGAAAAAAATATTGATGTATAAATATACCTTCTGATAGCATTGAAAAACACTAATTTCTGGAATTTCCATGTACCATTTTGCTCTAGGTATGATGGATAGCGAAGTTTGTCGGATGATCTCATCCCAACTTGGATTTTTCTGGATAGTCGCAGTGATATAATTTAATGTAAGAAACTATATATAGCATTAAGTCACTATGAACTAGATTGATTTCAAATATTGCATAGAATATAATTGGATTTATGGCAACAAAATCAAAATGGACAAAGAGAAGGAATTGTTTTGTTGCAATGAACCAACTTATACTTCTTTTAGTGTATATTTGGAGTAGAGTCGGCGATTTGGAAGAAGAAGAAGATTTTGCGAGGATGGTGAATGACTAGGAAGTCGTTAAAAAAATTAGGGATTAGAGGGATTAAAAGAGGAAAAAAATTATTTAGAAATTAAGTAGAAAAAAATGAGGTGAAACATGAAGACACAATAGAACTCTCTAAGACGTACTTATAGATATGTTTGCACATGTAAAAAAAAAATACTATGAGATGACATGTGAGTCTGTTATAAATATATATAATAAAATTCGATTTGCCTCGTTGTTTTCCGTTATTTTTTTGTACTTTTTTTTACGTTCAAAACAAACCGTAAACAAACACATATATACTTAAAATGAATTTCTTTAAAAAACTTATAAATAAAGAATCTCTATTAAGAAAAGTGGAAAATTTAGAAATCCTTTAATTTTATTTTTATCAATAATACAATCTATATAATTTAACTTATATAAATTATCATTATAAAAAATATTTACACCATTAATCGCCATTAAAATGATTAACTTTTATCATAAGTATTTCTAAAATTTTATTTCCACTGACTTTATATAAAATATAGACTCATACAATAACATTAATTGATTTATAATATTTTTTTAATATAAATTAAGTAAATAAATATATTTTTCTTTTATATCCTCTTTTAATTTAAAACTTTTTATTATATCTTATTATTATATAATAAAATTTCTTATTTTTTAATCTACATTGAATTTTATATATCAAAATATTTTATTTTTTTCTTTTATATAAAAGTTGCAGCATAGACATGCAATAATGTATTACAATTTTTTTTAATTACAAATGATTAATTATTAATATAATAAATAAAAATTAAAAAATAATTAAAATAAATAAATTATATTATAAATTTAAATAAAATATATTTAATAAAAAATAATACATAAAAATTAATATAATTAAATAGATATATGAAAGTAAATAATGTAATATATTATGTTAACATCATCTTGTTTTATAGTATATTAGAAATAAATTAATAATTTTATTAATAACTATTTCTTATTATAAATTTATTGAAGGACATTTATGTGGAGACGGATATTTAGAAAAAAAATTAAGTCTATAGATAAAGCATTTTGTGTTTAAAGTAAGATAAAAATTGGGGTTTTGCACTTGAATATCCCTTTTTCCAATTTTATATACCAAACTGCCCCACTTTCAAAAAAATATACCAATATGCCCTAGTTTTTTTCCCCAGTTGCTGGTCGCATCCTGGGGGAGCGACCTCTTGAAAAGCATTTTTTGAAATTTCTTCACATGGTCGCATCCTTGGGATGCGACCTCCTACTAGGCAATTGCAAAAAAATTTTGTTCCCATTTTGCCCTTAGGTACACTACCCATATTTATATATATTGTTATATATTTTAAAATTAATTATAATTAGTTAAAATAATAAAAATAATATTGTTATATATTTTAAAATTAATTAGTTAAAATTTATTAATATTATTTAAATATTATGAATTATAATAATAAATAGAATAATAATAATAATAATAATAATAAAAAGATAATTGTATTAATAAAATAAAAATAAAAAAACATTAAATTAAAAGAAAAAATACATTAAAATAAAAATACAAATACATTAAATTAAAAATACAAATACATTAACATAAAAGAGAAAATACATTAAAATTAAAATACAAATACATTAAAATAAAAGAAAAAATACATTAAAATAAAATGACATTAATAAAAAAAATATTAAATAAAACTTAATTATTTTCATCTAAATGACCTCCAGTTCCACATCTATGCGGTCGTCGAACTGGTCTAGCTCTTTGAACAATTTGAGGTTGTTGTGGTTGATCCTCGTTGTAATCTGTTTGTGGATTAGAACCACTACCACCTGCTTCTGTATCATTTTGAGTTTCGACATTATACATAGAATCAAAAGCCGCATAAGCCGACTCGGGAGTTGTGTAATGAGTACCAAACAAATTAAAGAAAATTCCGCTCTCGGTCGGATTAATGGGAGTTGGTATTGTTGGCACTGAAGGAACATAATATTGAGTCGATATATCTGCAGCTTCGTGAAAATGTTGTGGTGATGATAAAGACGGTGTTTGTATTTTTATTTTAATGTATTTTTTCTTTTAATTTAATGTTTTTTTATTTTTATTTTATTAATACAATTATCTTTTTATTATTATTATTATTATTATTATTATTATTCTATTTATTATTATAATTCATAATATTTAAATAATATTAATAAATTTTAACTAATTAATTTTAAAATATATAACAATATTATTTTTATTATTTTAACTAATTATAATTAATTTTAAAATATATAACAATATATATAAATATGGGTAGTGTACCTAAGGGCAAAATGGGAACAAATTTTTTTTGCAATTGCCTAGTAGGAGGTCGCATCCCCAGGATGCGACCATGTGAAGAAATTTCAAAAAATACTTTTCAAGAGGTCGCTCCCCCAGGATGCGACCAGCAACTGAGGAAAAAACTAAAGCATATTGGTATATTTTTTTGAAAGTGGAGTGGTATATAAAATTGGAAAAAAGGATATTCAAGTGCAAAACCCTAAAAATTGATCTAACATAAAACCAAAAACGTGATTTTCGGTGTCATAGTTTGTTCAAAACTAATAACACTTTGATTAATCCGAACAAATGGCACCGAATGATTGGTGCGTAGCTTCCCTCAACAACACATTCACTCATCATCGCCATTCACATTCACATTCACATTCCCATTTCAATTTCTTCCCTAATTTTCACATAGCTATGTATCTCTTTTACTATCTTCAATTCAAAAAACCGTAATCATTTATTTATTTACCAATAATCAACCTCTTTTAGTTCATATTTTACATAATCATCATCATCATCATCATCATATTCTTTTATTCATGTTCTAAACCGACTCAATTATCGACTCGCTGAGTCACCTCATCGGATCGTCTTTTCAACCCAAACCACCATGTCCACGACAAGGTCTCCGAGCCGTTCCTCAGAGGACATCGTCGATTCAACGCCGTTTATCTCAAATTCCGGCGGCTCCTCCGACGAAATCAACGCTGGTCGTCGATTTGCTCGTAGACAGAGGCTTCTTCAAGCGGCAAGGTTTCTCCGTCAAGCAAGCGGCCGTAGAATGATGCGCGAACCCTCTGTGGTTGTTCGAGAAGCTGCGGCGGAGCAATTAGAAGAAAGGCAAAGCGATTGGGCTTATTCGAAACCGGTTGTGATCCTCGACATCGTTTGGAACTTCGCTTTCGTCGTCGTGGCTGCAACCGTTTTGTTTTTGAGCCGAAGTGAAGTACCGGAAATGCCCCTGAGGTTGTGGATTGCGGGGTATGTTCTGCAATGTATTCTTCACATGGTGTGTGTTTGTTTTGAGTATAGGAGAAGGAGACGGCACCAGCGTTCTTCATCTTCCTACGCAGTAGCAGGTTCAGATAGGGTTGTTACTAGTAGTGGTAATTTGAGTTCAGCTTCAAGGGAAGTTTCTCGTTCTGCTTCTGGTTCAAGTCAGTATGTTTCATTGGCTCAATTTGATGAAGAGAGTACTAGGTGAATTTCTTCACCTTTTTATTTTTTTTTTATTTTAATTTATTTATTGAGCTTTTAATTGGTGAGTAATCTTGATCTTTTAATACTTTGATGGATGAAGCATTTTTTGTTGGATCTGTCTGGTGAACTCTGTAACTCCAGGATGCATAGGCGAAGTTTAATGAGTTTGGTTCCATGTTAATTATGTTTTTTTAGGAGTGTTTGAAAATATAATTAGGGAATGTAGCTATGGCTTTGTTAATTGATAAGTAGAGAAAACCTCTAGTTAATTTTTGAAAGAGTTGATATAGCAGTTGTAGGTTTCTCATTAGTTAAGGAAAAGAAAAAAGTCTATTGAAGGTTTTTATTCTTGTACTTACTAAGAGCCTGTTAAATGTGAAGAGCTCCAAGGTTTCTCTTAAATTGCTTTGGAAGATTGAAAAAGGTGAGAGGGAAATAAGTTTGGTGTAAAAAGAGATGACAGAAATTGCCACGAGATGATTAACTAAATTTCTGTTACAGGAGTTGTATTTTTCCAGTTTCTCAAACTCAAAGCACAGGTGCAAGATACCAAAAAAGTATCCCTTTCTCAGCCCTTGTTTTCCTTAAGCCCCAACTCGACTTGGAATTCAGCCTTAAAAATGCAATTAGAAAGGGAAGCTTTTAATTTAGCTGTCTTGTTAAGTGATTGATTAGATTTAGAATCACATTTCTAATTAACAATTTCAAATAATTTAGACATTTGTTTAAACTATAAAAAATCATAGCTTGAACCATGAAAATTACAATTTCAAGCCAAGAATTAGAAACTATTAAAATTTCATTGTTACTGGACCTGATAATGCATCTTTTTCTTTTAAATATCCATTTTTTAAGATTTATAATGTGCCATTTCATGATACAGTTTTAAGAACCAGAGCAATTATTACTATACATTTGAAATGAATGCTGTCTATTTTCTGGTCGTTGTAGTTGTCGGTATTATTTTTCACCTGTTATCAATTTTAATTATCCTTTTTATCAGCAGTGTTGCAAAGCATTTGGAATCAGCCAATACTATGTTTTCATTTGTTTGGTGGATTATTGGATTCTACTGGGTATCAGCTGGTGGTCAAGCTTTAGCCCAAGACTCTCCCCAGCTTTACTGGTTTGTCCTCTTTCAGTTTCTCATTCAAATTGTTCATATATCTTTTCATTTTATAATTTATTCATCTTTTGGCAAGTCAACTGGTATTTTCTTATTTTAGTTGAATACCTTTGACCCAATATACATGCTTTGCAGGTTATGTATAATCTTTCTTGGTTTTGATGTTTTCTTTGTCGTTTTCTGTGTTGCACTCGCCTGTATCATTGGTATCGCTGTTTGCTGTTGTCTTCCATGTATCATTGCACTTCTTTATGCTGTTGCAGACCAGGTGATTATTGTTCAATCAGTCATTCATTGCCTGTTCTTGTTTTTGTTTTCAAGTTTTTATTGTAATATGAATCTAGTTCTCAAACTCTAATTGGAATTGCTATATTCTGCATAAGTTTGGTTCAGGTGTTGTTAGACACTACTGATCTTTGAAGTGACTGCAAATTTAACCGTTTCAACATCTGTGATAATAATTGTGAAAGATCAATGCAAATATATTTTTATTTGTAAAACTCGTGAGTGAACTTATTAGATAGCTATTAAGTCTGATTTGATTTGTTTTGTCATGTTAATAAATTGGCTGTACAGAGTTGACTTCTAATACTATTGTACCATTATGCCAACACACAGGACATGACTCATTCTTAAAGTATGATGGGGAGATAATGAATATTATACTCATATCCCTAAAATTAGGATCGTCTCTCTAGGTCCTCTATTTCTCCACATGTGGGAAAAACTAGAGTCTGCTTAGTAACATGTTTTCCTCAGATTTATCAGGTTAAAGGTACGGTAAATTATAATTGTAAAATATTATTTTAGTGAAATTAAATAGATAAGATTTTGGGGAAAAATCCAATATCACTATTATTTATTATAAATTAGAGATTTTCATGAGGATGCATTCTACAACCAATTAATCCCTGGTACTATGAGAAGACAAGGAGGGGACATTCAAAAAAATTTCTGATGCAGAATTAAATGTCATAAGATCAAGAAGGGACTGTGTTTATGCCTCATTAAATGCATGGCATGGATCATGTCTGCCATAACTAGCAATTTGCAGTTGTGTTTCTGAACAGAGATTTAGATTGAGTAGGAGAACAAGGTGAAACTTAGGGACAAGGGTAATCCTTTGAGACCACATGTAATTAGGAAAGGAAGATATGCTTGTTCAACATGTAATTCAAAATAAAAGGAAACTTTTGACAATGTTACATTGGATAGTTGTTTATGCAAGACAAGATTTGTAATTCAACTATCATGGAGAAAATTGAGGTAGTTCCCATTTTAGAAAAAAATGGTAGAGTCTTGTCTTAGGTTGTTTGGGACTTGGGTAAGGTGAAGTTTGGAGATGACACATTGAAGCGCTTAGAGTTGACTAGATGGAGCATTGTCCTATAATAAGAGATATAGAGAGACCGAGAAAAACTATAGGTCAAACTATTAAGAGATATTTAGAGGTATATGGTTTGTCTCTATAATGTTTATCTTTGAACTTAATACTTGGTAGAGAATTATGGTGTTGTTGAACGAGAACAAGCATAGTTGTTGACCATTATATTTTTTGAGATGGTAATGGACAGTTTGAGAAAGGGAGTTTGGTGAGAGTTCATATCTCTATTTTATGGAAGCATGATTTGGAAATTTATGTAAAATGAATTTTTACAGATTTCTTAATATATTGAAGATAGTGAATACTTAGTTCTCGTTTGAAAGTTTTCACTTTAGGATCTTATGGTTTCAAAATATATATGCATGATTTGGTCATTTATGCAGTATGATCGTAACTACTTGCTAGTATTATAATGTAATATCACATTTTATTATTTTGGTTTGCTACTTAGCTTTATAATGGAGTTGGAATGTTGCTACTTACTAGTATTAATGTAATATATCACATTTTGTTTAGTCTTGTTCGCTCCAATTTGGTTGTTGGCCAGCCATAAATGAGATTATATCTGAATTTGAGTTTGTTTTTGACTAGTCATGATGACAATGTTGTGTAGCTGTGGACTATTTAATGGGAGATGTTTATTTATTGTCTTTGCTTTCGTCTCTCTCTCTCTCTCTCTCTCTCTCTCTCTCTCTCTCTCTATATATATATATATATATATATATATATATATATATATATATATGTATGTATTATACCTGTCTATTTATTTATTTTGTGGATTAAAAAACAGGAAGGGGCATCAAAGGAAGACATTGAGCAGTTGTCTAAATTCAAATTCCAAAGAGTTGAAAGTAGTGATAAACAAACTGGTAATATTCAAGGACCTGTTGGAGGAATAATGACCGAATGCCGGGATGATTCACCTATTGAACATGTTCTAGCTGAGGAGGATGCGGTATGTTATAAACATTTATTACGTGTGAGCTTAACTTTTTCTCCCTTTTCCAATAGTCTTGTTGTTTTGTTTCCATCAGATTTTATTTCTCTATATTTCAATGGAAATCCATGTCACATTTCAAACACACACTTCGCTGAGTACTATGTTGTTGTTGTTATCATAGTTTTGATATGTAAAATTCAGCTTCACCTTCTCAACACATTTTTGTATTGAAGGATGCAATATGTATATTTTGGTTGAATGTACCTTCTCTTCTCTCCCCTTTTCTATGTGGAGTCTTTTCACTATCAGATTTTACAAATTGACATAGTGATTCAAGTGTGTGCTAGATAATTTTGTAATAAGTCAATGGTTTTAACAAAATGACTGCATCCTCTGTCACTCTACAAATCTGAAGATTTTCTTTTTTGGTGTATTATAGGAATGTTGCATCTGCCTTTGTTCTTATGACGATGGAGTCGAACTAAGAGAACTTCCTTGTGGTCACCATTTTCACTGTGCCTGTGTGGATAAATGGCTGTATATTAATGCTACATGCCCCCTCTGCAAATATAACATCTTGAAAAGTAGTAACCTCGGTCAAGAGGAAGTATAGATGATGTCAGAAAAGTTTCTAGATGCCATTTTGAGGAATCAACATACTTTTTTATCGCTTATAATAGGCACAACATGTCAATATTTCTCCGTACATGCCTATGCAATTGTCATTGTTGTTGCTTCTGTGTTGTTATCATGTAGTGATAGTTGCTTTGACTATTTGTAGTTATTGTGGATTCTAACTGTTTGTGTATATCAGTTGTTCAGTGCGTTCCGGCTATAATTATCTCAGAGCCAATCCAGTTCTCATTTATATTTTTTGTTTATTGTTGTGATTATTAATGTTGTACATGAGACCTATAATATCTGGTCTAAGCCATTGTATAATGGGTCTATCATGTCTCTAAATATGTTTAAAAAATGTTGAGTACAACTTACTCAAGTTTAGATATCGGGGGCAGTTGTGGTAATAGTGAGTCAAGCTGGGGCAAAGAAAATAAATTGAAAACGAGGATAATGTGGGTGTTCTCTTGAATGAGCACTACGCTATCCAAAGTGAGGTTTGAAATATGATGTGAGGCAAAGTCTCATAACTCAATTGAAATTTCAATTAAACCAAGTACAAGAAGCCTGATAAGAAAATAAGATTACTGTGTAATAGGGCCAATGTTACTTTGAGGGAAACAACAAATACTAATACCACAAGCTTATGGCCTGAAAACATCTAAATCATTTCTCTTTTATTTTTCTTTTTATCTTCATTTATAATATATCTTTATCTAACGTGAGACTTCTTATTTACATTTGATATCTAACACAAGTTAGGTAAGATTGTGCATGCAATCGAGAATGTGTCATCTGTTATATGAGGCCAAGTTAGGATGTTCTCCTCCACATTGGAATTAGGTGTGGACATAGTAAGAATGAAACTAAATTTCCGAAGATCCCAGAACGAGGAATGAAAAAGAGATTTATGGTTTCAAATATTATTAAAATTGATTTTTAATGACTTATTTAATTTATGAAATGAATTTATTTAAGATGGTCCTGTATTGACTCTTGTGTTGATTGGAGCCTGGTAACACATTGATGAATATAGATAATGCTGGCCACATTTTTGTTACCCAAGATTATGATGATGGCCTACCCATGCAATTCAACCCGTTGTTCAACAGAGAGTTTTTTATTGGTAGGTACTGGCAACCAGCAAGGCATTTCCCATAAATGTTTTAAAATTGGATTAGCATAAGAAATAGATATATTTTTGAATTTAGAGAACTTAATAATAATTAAGCATATTTCTCACATAATTTTCTACAGTATTGCAATTGTATCATTATAAGGCAATAATGTAAAAAAAATTAAAGTACTCATATTAAGAATTCAGCAATAACGAATTCGGCAATAATATGAATTTATATAATTCATTTTTTTACTTTTGTCATGACTAATTGATTACTGTTGGTGTGTTTGATTTTACCGGACAATTTTGATTTTCAAAGGAATTGATTTGTACACTTACTTGGACCCTCTCCATGTAAACTAGTTATAATGTAGCAATGGTTATGGTCGCAATGATGAATTTAAAAATGGAAATGACTTTTCACACTTTTAGTACCACTTTATACATAGTACAAAAAATGTAATTTCTAAGATGTCTAAAGACAACATATAATATTCAAAATGCATTTCTTAAAACGTGTAGTTTTATGGAAAACCAGAAATCAACATTTAACCATCCAATTCTAGTTTAGTCATTCAATTTTGACGGTTAAGTAAAATCTCACTAAAAATTATTTTAAGATTTAAATTCAAATTCTGCCGATTGATTTTAACAAAAAAAAATTAACTTATAAGCATAGACAAACTAATTTATTAAATTTTAGTGGATAAAAATTAATTTAATAACAACAAATAAAATAATATCAATTAATAATTTTTAAATTTTTAAATTATTAAA
>JBBPBT010000152.1:1870982-1884965 GCA_037974875.1 Cicer bijugum | reverse complement strand
CTCTTTTTACAACATTTTATATTTTATCAACAACTAATTAACTTATTCGCTATTAGTTATATGTTATAAATTTTTTAACTATAAACTAGTTCATTTGACATTAGTTATATGTTATAAATTTTTTAACTATAAACTGGTTCATTTGATATTAATTATAAGTTCTAACATTAACATCTGTTCTCTAACTCATCTAATAGTTACAAGCTCTTCTCTAACTCATCTAAAATGAGCTTAGTCACTTTAAAGAATAAAATTAATAATGTCACGATTAACAACTCAAAATAGATGCATCACAATAAGTTATTTGTGTGTTATATAATAATATCTCTTTTAACTTTTTTTACTTTACACTTCAATAGGATGCTATAATTTCCTTATTATCAAATTTGGTCAAAAAATTTAATAATCATATACTTTGTGTAAAAAATTAACATTGTCATAATAATTTTTGAACATATCTTAAAACATAATTATGATTAAAAAAAAAAAAAAATTATACACCATACACACACATATATAGATTAAATTCTTGTCAAAAGGGTGGGGACATCCTAATACTTTTGAGAATTATATCGTATGAAACACATAAATCTCCATGTATTTATTTAACATGTATCCCACAAGCGTACCCAAAAAAGGCAACGCGAATATTGCCATTGACTTAGTTAATCGATTTGCATGTGCTAAAATCTTGGTTTGTAAAAGCAATCCTTTCGACAAGATTCACTTTCTTTTTGCATCATTTTTCGCTCAACAAAGCATGGCTTTAAGCCTTCAACAAACTCTTCGCCCAACAGGAAATTAAATTAGGAACAACAAGCGAAGCGATATATATACGTACATATACAACATGGAATTTCAATTTCAAACCACGTCCATGACCAATGGCAGAAGCACAGCGTTGATGGACGTGACACGTTACAGTAACAATACTGTATTGCTTCGTGTTTGCCATATTCAAACTTGTGTGTATTGTAGCATTTCTTGAGTCACAGCTTAATCCAAATCCAAACACTGCCTTAGCAACTATTTCATCAAATGCCAACGATGCTCTTGATCATCCGAGTCGTCACCATCCAGCGGTTCAGATTTCACATCGGATTCTCGATCACGTTCCTGCGACGATTGTGCTTTCGTCAGCATTTGATTCTGTTCCCTTTCCTCTCTCTCCGGTTCAGCCTCACTCTCAGTCCTACATCTTTTAAGTCCAATTGAAACTCCAAACAGCTTAGGAACCTCCGTTTCCGCCAAATTCGCCGTCGTTGCACCACCACCAACAGATAAAACATTCCTCGCAGGTAAAAGATCCAACGCTTTTCCTTCTGTTACAATCACACCTCGTGCCGTTGCGGCACTAGTAGAAGATTCTAATTGACGACTAAAACCAGAAGCATAGTTTGTCATCATAGAAAGTATATTATTACAAAGACCTTTCAATTGACTCAACTCGTTACTCAGTTGCATATTCTCTTTTCTAAGCCTTTCATTCTCTTCTAATAGCTCAGGCGCAGTGGTGCAACTTGTGCTAAGGTGCACTGTAGTACTATTGTGCGCCATAATCGGAGATGAGTTCGATGAAACTACCTGTTCATCGCCGGAAGTTGTTGGAGTAACAGGTGCCGCTACAGCAACCGTTACAGTATTAGCCACGGCTACCGCCGTCGCCATGGATGTTCCTGCCGTCGGTGATATTTTCCGCCGCTGTATGTCGCGAAGTAGATTTTTCTCACCTCGCCGGAAACCATCATTCGCAAATTCCCAACGGTCAGGTACAACTTTTCGAAATCCCTACAAATGAAACACAATATTATTAACCGTTTAACCGCTGAGAAAATCCTAGAAAAAGAAAAAAAGAAAAACGAAATTAATTAATTAAAGAAGATAAAGATAGTGAGTTACATAGGTGTTGAGTTGACGAACGAAACTGGAGAAGTTATTGTGTTTGAAATACTTTGGAAGCAAATCTCGAGCGAATTCAGCGGGTTTCCAAACTATGAAGCTTGTGCCATCTTCATTCCATGAAATTAAATCATCTGCGGAGGGATCATCAACGAGTTGATACGTTTTTGTCAGAAACGGCGTCGGAATTGATCTCTGTGAATCCGTCGTCGCTGATTCACCTGTTTGCTCCACCGGTAACGGTGCCATCAACTTCGTTTTCAGATCTGTGCCTAACAACTCTACTTTTTGTGCCTAATTCATAACTGTCTCCTAATCTTAACTATTTTCAATTCGTCAACCAATTAAATTACATCTACGAAGAAAAAGAATACAAGAAACAAAGAAGTGTCTACCTATATGCTTTTCTAGCTAGGTTTATTATATCCTCAAAGTATAAATAAATTAAATACGGTCAAAGATAAAAATAAAACTATGATGTTAATAAAGGAATAATAATGAATTGCGTTATGATTTGGTTACCTTGATAGAGATGGAGTGCGTTATTCGGAAAGAGTGAAATTTCCTAACGTGCTAAACGGGAAACAAGAAATAGAGTTGGAAGGAGGAACCACCGGCAACGGCGGTTGAGAAAAGGATGGGTTTGCGTTTGTTTATAGTTTCTAGAAGTTTCGAAGGAGACATTTAAAAAATTTAAAGAGAGGGATAAGATTGGAATAAAAAGGAGCGTGTGTGTCCGTGGGATAGAGAATTGAAAAGGAAATGAGAAGAAAAAAATAAAAAAGTGAAATAGAGGTGGGGCCCACAGAAATGTAGAAGAAGAACAATAGAATGCGCTAGAAGGAAAGGTGGAAAGATAAGAGATGTGACTTGTTACTCGGCGGAACTTTGATCCAGCCGCTGATTTGTCCGAATAAGGCTTTTAGCCGTTGGCTTAGGGATCCACTTTTCCAGAACCTTCCTTATCCTTCCTTTCTTTATATTTATTATTCTTTTTTATTTTTTCTATAATGTTTTTCCTCCTCATATTAGTTTTTCTATTGCCTTTTAATTTTTTCCAACGTTATCATGCACTTTCTGATTTACACGTGTTCCTAAATCCTAATGTTTGTGATGATAGAGGCCCACATCATGCACTTTCGTAATTTCTTTCTAGTTCTAGCTGCAAATTGCAATGTCATGTCAGCTGGATGGATAACAAAAATTATTCAGGGAAAATTATAAGTTAAAATTGATTTTATTTTTTTTATAAAAAATATCGTTATCAATATTTTCTTTATTCTTTATAAAGAAAAAAAATATTTTGTTACTCATTTTGATTTTTAAGTGTATCTTTATTTAATTAATTTAATTTTTAAATATATTTTATATTAATTTATTTATTTTATAAAATTACTAAAAATTATTTTAAATATATTTTTTATAATTTTAAAATTTTAATCAATATTATAATTATGGTACATCCCATGCACATTTGTAAAATTTACATAAAATAAAATAGACAACTCAGTTGATGAGTCAATAGACATTAAAGGTCTAAATTCATAACACTAAAATAATTTATCAATTTCTAATATATTAATATTTGTATATTTATTAATATATTTATACAACAAATTATTTTAAATTTTAATTGTTTGATCTAACTATAAAAATGCAAATTTTAGATATGTGGAATAAGATTTGAGTTCCATTAATGTCATTAGAGGAGGCAAATATAAATATTTTTTTTAATATTTATTTAGTTCTAAACTTTTTTCTATTTAAAAAAAATATCATTTTTCATTTTAAATTTATTTTAGAAGATATAATAAATTTTTTTTAATAAATAATTATTTTTAGTCAAAATAAATAAATTATTTGAGTAAAAAATTTATGTTTCTTAATTATGCATTAAATTTTTTTACAAGTTAATTATATATTAATTAGTCTCAGTAACATCCTACCTTGTACTTATTACAATTAAATCTATTTGTAGTTAGGGCGATAACGGAATATAGATCTAAGTGGCATCTTATAAAATTACACACAATAATAGATATGTTTTTAATCATCAAATAAGTTTAGATTTATAGCTAATTTGCACAAGATATTCGAGCATCTAAAATTGATTTTGGAGGAAGCTACTATGCCTACGCACGTGATGTTTTTAGTGAAAGTGCATTGGCCAAGGTTCTCAGGTAAGAAAATTCTTGTTCACAATATATTGAAGTTGTATTGAGGTATAAGTTGTTATGTGTTCCAATTCCTTAGATGTAATATCTCCGGTCCTATTTAAGAGAAATAAGTAGAAGACAAAAACAAAAAACAGTTTTAATTTTATTTTTAAAAATATATTCTTATTTTTATATTTTATTATATTTATATTTAAATTTATATTTTAAATTTGTGATATATTAACTTATAAAATGACGTTAATTCGTCAAACATTGAATTCAGGAATGATATAAAAATTTATTATTATTCTATCTCTTATCTTGAATGACTATTATAATACTCTACCCATTAAAAACCAACATGATTGTTTATCATTTTTAGAGGAATATACTATACACCTTAGAAATAAACCTCTCACCCTTTCAAGATTCATAAAAATATAATTTTATCCTTTTAATCATTTGTAATAAATTTCAAAATTGATAGTTTTAGAAGTTTCAAATTTTTGAAATAAAGATTACACTTCGAAAATTTGGAAAATTTCGAAAGTTTCCAAATATGTAAATTTTCGAAATAAGGATTACATTTTAAAAATTTGAAAGGTTTTCAAATATGAAAAGTTTTGAAATTTTTTAAATATGAAAAATATCAAAATTTTCCTATTTCGAAAAATTTTAAATTTTTTTGAAAGTTTCAAAAATTCTGGTATCCTCCTATTTTGTAAATTTCGAAAAATTCTGAAATTTTATATTTTGAAAGTTTCAAAAATTTTGGAAATTGTTATTTAGAAACTTTGAAAACTTTCGAATATTTTGAAAAGAGAGATGAAAAAATGAGAAATTAAAAAAGTTAAAGATTTTATATAAGACAAAATTGTATTTTCATATTGTCAAATCTATTTGTAGTGTTGAGTGGCCAAAGATTCTTAATGAATTATAAAGAAAAATTTACTAGTATCATATGTGCATATTAAGAAAGGTAGTTGATCATTCAATATAAATAAAAATTTAAATATCTCTAAATTACTCTCCATGATTAATACATCGAATAATTAGAACTAGAAAAGGTAAAATTAAATGAAGAATATTTTAGAGATATTATCATTAAATTAAATAAGAGATAAATTGTTAATTTTTGCATATATTTCATTCATTCCAAAAATATAAACTAATTTTTTATATTTCATTCTAGAAGAAATATCATTCAATGATTATGTGTACAAATACAGAGAAGTAACATAATTGGATATAAACATTTTTAAATTAAAGGTAAAAAAGACTAATTCAAAAAGAAAAACATATATAAAAGACCAACTAAACACCTTTAAATTAAGTTAAAGGATATCCATATCCTTTAATTTTGCCCAATATTTACAAGCATAGTCCCACCATGCCATGTCTAGGAAGGAATGGAACAAATCATTGGTTGAGTTTTAAATTATCTAAGCCAATTACACATCCTACTTCATGAGTTGAGTCGACAATTCTCGAAGGTGTTAGGGACTTGCCACAATTAGCAGCACTAAATGCCTTCTTGGAAGTTCTTTTCCTAATTATAGAAGGAATGTTCTCATAGGTCATTGCTAAGCTTCTTAGTACATATTCCGGGCTCACCTTGGGTACAGATGAAGGGGGAACACCAAAGTAGTCATCATATTCACTGCTTGTGACATCTGCTCTATCTGGCTCACTGATGATTTTGTTACTGTTTTCCCTTCCTACTTGACCTTTCTTCTCATGACTAGCCAATTTTGAGTAGCTCAAATGGAAACTGTCAGATTCATTACTAGCTATAAATTTTGAATCTGAAAAAGAAACCTTTTGCCGTTTGGGAGATTTAACTGGAGTGGCAAGAGAGAAACAGTCCATATTTGTAGTGCGCATATCCAACGAATTATCCAAAGAGTTCATATGTTTAACTGGGAAGAAAAGGTTGGCATGGTCTTTGCAACATGAAACTGTTTCCGTCTCATTTGGTAAATTAACCAATCTTCTTTCACCTTGTCCTGAGGCCCTAGTAGGAGTTGCCAAATCAAAACTGTTTTTTTCAGAGCAAAGTTCCTCTAGGGAAGAACTTTGAATAATCATTTTTGTTGGAAAGTTATCAGCATTGTGCTTCAACCAGTGACTTTGCTTGGGAGAACTCTGATCCACAGCTTTAAACAAATCATGCGCTGGCTTTATTACAGACGAGCAATAACTGGAAGTGGAAACATTATCATCACATCTAATAGGTGATGTAGATGACTTCTTCTTCATTGAGCAGTTCCAATGATTTTTTATAGCATTGTCACTCCTAGCTTATCCAAATGATACAAATAAATATCATAGTTCATTATATATATGAAGATACGTAGCTGCTTTAGAAATACAAGTATTGAAGCATAAATTTTAGAGTGGAGTTCAAAAAGCCTGATAACAGTATCAGATAAGTACCTTCCAGGAAGAAACCTTGCTATTTCTGACCATCTACTTCCATATAATTGGTGAAAGAGAGCAAGTTTTGATTCCTCCTCCTCTGTCCATGCATCCTTTTTTATAGCTGGATCAAGATGATTATGCCACCTGAAATTATTAACTTGTAGTTCATCTTCTGGCAACATATTTTATAATTATAAGAAACATAGGTATAGACTATAATGATCTGCAAAACATAACATCGATACACCAACTGAGGTTATCTAACATATGCATAGAAGATAACAAATTTGATTCAAAGCATAGAAATCCAACAACAAAGGGCTACAGAACATTGTTTGTGAATATAAGCATACAGAAGTTGTCATTGGGTCATAGGAATAACTTAAAAAAAAAAAAAAAAAAGACGAATTCGTAGTATGCTTTCCTCTCTTGCCATTTTGGCACTTACTAAGGTCTATTACTACCTACCTCTCTCGACATTGCTTTCCAACACGACCGGTCATGAACTTTGCAATAAAAGACCATCTCTTGAAACCATACTTTCTTACTAGTTCAATTAGGGACTCATCCTCCTGAAAACGTAAGTGGATACGGATATAGCAATCAGCCAATCACCATCAGAATTTCAACAAACACAAATTACCACATTCAAAATTTAAAACTAGTTTATACCTCCTTTGTCCATGATCTCTTTACGAGATCTGGATTGGAAACCTTTTGCCAGCGATGTAAGCATTGGTTGTCGGTTTGCCCATGGAGGTATTCAGCTGTAAGAGACCAGTTAAACAACTAAATTAGCTTGAATAAGAAATGAGAATTTAAAAGTCAATACAGAAAAAAAAAATCTAAAAATATGACAAATAATATCACTAACAACACCTAACTAAGCTATATTTCATCATGAAGTACAACATTATATTGCTTATATCTAAACATTGCACTGGAGTATAACCCAAAATGCAGTTAAGTTCAGTATGTTACTTTAGCCAAGATAAGTTGAGATAAGTTCATATAAAAATAGACATTTACAAATTATTGAAAAGGCAACAAAAAATTAAATGTAATCTAATAGTTCAAATTGATACTCATACTGATACTACCATATCCACCTATATTTTTCCGGTTCCTTCCACCGTGCTTCTTCACTGTCTCAATCAAACGGTTATCCTGTTTTCCATGATTGCAAAGTCAGAGATTGTTAACACTGTAAATTTTAAGCTAACATAAGAAAAACCACGAAAGGAAAAATAAAAGTATAAAAATAAAAATGGCAACTTCCACAACAAATCAAATTTGAATTAAAGCAACCAACCTCTTCCTCTGTCCAAGATCCCTTACTCGAACTAACTTGAGCTTTTATTCTCCTATCAAATCAAAATTGTTATTAACCAATAACGCAACAAATTAAATTTTATAAGATCATTAAAAAATATTCACTTCAATTCAAATGAAAATTAAAATAGAGTCGCTTACCCTGTAACAGAAGTTGCTTCGAGAAGACAAGTGTTGCTATTGCAATTAGGCGAAGAAAGACATAGATGAAGCAAATCTCGATGAGGTGAATCAAATTCAATATCCTTGAGCTTATTTTTGACTTCGAACATGATTCTTCTTTTCAAAATCAAAACATTTTTAGCGCATAAATAATTATCACATTGCGAACAAAACAACATATAATAGAAATAAAAATTACCGAGACGAGGTTTTATCTAATATAGATTTTAGATTAAGATGATAATTGATTCAACTTCAAGTGGTAGATATAAGAGCGTAATTAAGTTATTAGCATATATGCGTTACGGAAAATGAAAAACAAGTGAGAAAAATATGAAGTAGATGATGATCAAGTGTGGAATATAATCTTAATCTGGTTGTACTTACTTGATAATCAACAAATGAAAAAGAGATAGAAAATAGAGAGTAGTGTGGAAATGAAGAAGACACTAGCGGTTTGTTTTGGAGTGGTTTTAAACGGCCTTTGACTAAGGTGTGCAGCTTGTGTTGGAAGCTAAACCAAATAGAGAGAGACTGCCGTTTTTTTATTTTTATTTTTATAACAATTTAACGGCTTGCATTGCACTTTTCTTGTGATTATTATTACTATTACTATTATTTAATTATTCAACGAATGAAGCAGTAACGGAGATTGAAGATGTTGTATCTTTGGGCCTCAGTATCTCTAACCCAGATTTTGTATTATAACCCTCTCTATATAGGCCTTTTATTTGGGTCAATTAGGAGAACTCTACCTCTCACCCCCCTCACCTATATCTCTCACCTCCAAAACACACAAAAATATAATATTAGGTCCTATTATTTGATAATTTTTTTAAAATTATCAACCAGCTTCCATAATTTCAATTTTAATTTTTTTTATGAAAAAACTGTATTTTAAAAGTTTCGCATTATGTCAAATTTTTGAAATTTTTTCAAAAAAAAAAAATGAAAATTGCTTTTTGAAAGTATTATATCCATCTAAAATTTTAAATTTTTTAAACTTGTGGAAAAGTTTCACATTGATTAAAATTTTTGAAAAAATTACATTTTAGAAGTTTTGCATTCATTCAAAATTTTTTTAAACTTTTAAAAAAATTACATTTCGAAAGTTTTAAATTCATCAGAAGTTTTAAAAAAAAAATAATTCTTTTGAAAAATTGCATATCAAAATTTTCACGTTCATCCACACTTTAATGTTTTTTAAAATTTTGAAAAAATTGTATTTTAAAAGTTTTACATTTATTCAATTTTTAAAAAATTGTCTTTCAAAAATTTCACAATCATCTAAAATTTTAAAAAAAGATTGAAAAATTGCATTTTAAAATTTTTACATTCATTCAGTGTTTCAAATTTTTAGAAAAATTACATTTCAGAAGTTTCACATTCATCTAAAATTTTTTAAAAAATAATTAAATAATTGGAAAAGTTATATTTCAAAAATTTTATATTTATCCAAAATTTTAAAATTCTTTTAAATTTTTCAAAAATTTGACTATCAAATAGTTGAAAGTAAAAATATGATAAAATAGTGTTTTCGTATGCTTTGGAGATGTGAGAGGTAGATTCCTCTTAAATAGTGTAGCCTGTTTAGGCCTTTGTATGGGAATGTTGCAGACTTTATGTATGCTTATTATCTCATTTTCAATATTTTTAAATAAATAAAAATAAATATTTTGAATTGTATATATAAATTGACACAGGTAAAATGCACATTCAGATTAGTCCATTAGAACAAATTTCAGAGGATTATGAGATAATTTGAGGATAAGAAAAATACCTTTCAAAATTTATTGAGTAACTTCATATCTAGTCTATATGAATTTGATTCAATTAAAATAATTACTTAATAAAATAAACAAATTAATAGTGGATATTATGGTTAAATGTCATTAGTCATACATATGTATATAATATTAATTATCGATAATTGATATTATATATTTTAAATTATAGAGTAATATATTTTAAATTATATGAAATACAATTAAATTATGTAAAATCATTTAAATAAATTAATTAGTCTTATATTTATACGATATTAATTAAATTTTTAATGCTGTTTTTTTTATAATATCATAAGCTGGTTTGTTATAAAATCATAAGGGTTTATTATTCCACATTATAAGACTGTATATTATATTTTTTATTATTAATTTTTTTAATTTAAAAATCTAAGAGAAGAATAAAAACTGAAATATTTTAAAATAAATGATAGAAGATACAAAATTGCAATCCGTATGGAGTAGTTCAAAATTTGAGACCTTTTAATTATGTTTGAGTTCATTACTATTTCATATGGAGAAAAATAAAAGAATAAAAAAAAAAGAAAATGAGGAGGAGGAGGAAAAATAAGTGCAATTTTGCATTTTACTACATATTTCATTTACACGCAACGGAAGTGAATAAGACATGAAAACTTAAAGGCATTATTATTCACCTACCCTATTACTAGAAGATCACAATGGAAAGAAACTCGAAGATTTTATTTAAGATAAGATTCAAGACTTTTGCCCATGTTTTACCCAACCATTGACTTTTATTTTATTCAAGTTTTCAGCGTTCGTTTTCCATCTTTCAGCTCTCTACGTGCCCAAAATTCAAATGTGACTTCTGACTTTAAGTCTTTTCGTATTTTTACTGCATCAATTCCAATTTCGTTTATACCTACTTCAAATTTACATGTTTCCTAAACTATTAATTCTTGATTTTAGATTAATATTTGCCAATTATTCATGCGAAATGGGACATAAAGTAATTCATGCTTTGGATCGATATAAATCCTAGCATCAATTTGATAGTTTGTAAATTTAAAGAGATTCAAAGTAACTTTCTTGTCTAAGTGATATACGCGTGTAGAATGTAGACTATTTTTATTTAATTTTTTTGACTAAATAGAATGTGGACTATAACTTTTTTATATTCTTAATTCTTGAAAACACATTTATTATATTTTATTATTGTGTTAGTTATATGCTATATCTTATAACCTGTTAATTAGTCAAAAAAATAAAATAAAAAATCTTACAACATGTTAAAACTAGTTCCTCCTATTTGATTATTACAAGTACTAGTATGTCCTTCACATTCATTTGTTGTGACGTGGTCGGAAGAAAAGTCATAAATTCTATCTTAATTTTTTTTTTTTGGTTGGGTAAAGCCATGCAATTTTCTTCCTTCTCATCCCCTTTTGCAAGTGTATAAGAAATATATCTCTATTTTTCTACATTCATTTAACATATATTTTTTTTATCTCTCTTTTCATATCATATCATCCATATATTATGTATATCACATAATTCTCTTTATTTTCTTTACTTATTTATTTCTACTTACACCATGTAATGAAAATAAATAAAGTTGAATTTTTTGTCGGTCCAAAAAAAAAAGTTGAACTTTTTAACCAATGGAGGCAGGAAAAATTAATTAATTAACCAGCTTTCCACAATCACGGCTCAAACCTGCTTTAATTAACGTGACCAATTTTGCTAAGCCACTATATACTATTACGTTTCTACAAATGTTAGGTAATTATATTAAACAACTTGACTTGTCTTCTATGTCATAACCTATACACATGAATTTTCAAAAACAAACAACATTTTTCTTTTTCAACATATTCATGCTGAACGAATCAAACCAAATAATTATTATAAGTACTTTATATATAAAACCTACTTCTCATACATTTTTCTTCAACTCTCCATAAAAAAATGTCCATCATCATGAAAAAAAATCTCTCCATCTTCCTTTTCATCGCCATAAGCTCCATCGCGGCAGCACAAGCCGGCAAATTCAACATCACTAACAAATGCAACTACACCATATGGCCAGCCGCCGTTCCCGGTGGTGGCATAAGGCTTAACCCCGGAGAATCATGGAACATGAACATGACCAATGGTACAAGTAATGCAAGAATATGGGGTCGAACCAATTGCACTTTCGACAATTTTGGTATTGGAAAGTGCCAAACGGGTGATTGTAACAATACTCTTGAATGTACAACATTTGGTACACCACCAAATACAGTTGTAGAAATTTCTTTGAACATGTATAACGACCTCGATTTCTATGATATTTCGCTTGTGGAAGGTTTCAACATTCCAGTTCAATTGACGCCATCTATTAACGCTTGTGGAAGCGTTAATTGTAGCGCCAATATAAACGGAGAGTGTCCTACTCAACTAAAAGTTCTAGGTGGATGCCAGAACCCATGTACTAAGTTTAATACAACTGAATATTGTTGTAACTCTAGTTCTGCCACGTGTTCTCCAACTACTTATTCTAAGTTCTTCAAAGATAGGTGTCCTTATACATATAGTTACCCTAAAGATGATGCAACTAGCACATTCACTTGTATGGGGGGAACTAATTATGATATTGTCTTTTGTCCTTAAATTTTTTTTTTCTTTTCTCTTCTATTGTTTTAATTTCGTGATTCTTATTGTATACTTTGATATGATATATAGGTATCTATCATCAAATAAAAGGGTCGTCTTAGGGAAGTCCTTTGCACATATATATTGATGTGCTATGGTCTTAAAATAAGTGAGATATGTATAAGTAAATTCTGATTATGATATAACAATTGATTAATTGATGTTTATTACTTTAAGAGTCAATGATTCATGATTCATAATAAAGTAGTTAGTGTTCTTCAATAATAAAGTAGCAATATGCAGTTACAAATATAATCTCATTTGTTTGTACATGTTTTGAGTATATAGACTTGATTATGTATAGATTACTTGTTCTAGTTTAGGAGGTTGGATTCATAGAATATATAAATCCCTATACAATTTTTTTTTGTATAGATACAAATTATAGATGATTTAGATTTGTGCCTACGAAGTAAATAGTTGTTGGTGAATGAGAAACATCCAAGAATTACTGATAAGGAGTATATTCAAAATCTCGAAACTAACATAATCCATTAAACGTTGGGTATTTTGATAGACTAATAATGTATTTTTTTTTTAACTGTGAATAGTATGATAGTATTATTAATAATTGTTAGAATTATGTTGAAAGTGAGAGTAAGTTATTTACCTTTCACATTACTCCTTAACTCATCCACACGAGCTATCAACCAACCCTTGATAGATTAATAATGTAATTAATGTTGCAAACATCTAAATCGCAACATTCTCTAAAATTTTGTATATATATATTTATGATTTTTAATTTATACTGCATATAGTTAACCCTAGTCTCTCCTGCTTTTCAATGCAAACTCAAATTTTTTAAATTATTTGTCTTTAAATGGAGTTTATTAACTAATTGAATTTAATTATTTTATTTCTTATGCAGTGATTTTATATACCATCTTAGCGTATGCTTGGTTCTGCGGTGATTAAAATTAATTTTTAATGAATTGATTTTAGTTAAAATGTAAAATAATTTATGTTTTGATATATTCACGTAAAGTGAGTTGAATAATAAATTTAAGTATAAAAATCACCTTTGAACTCAAAAACTACATACAAATTCTAGTTTCAAGTTAGAATCAATTATGGAGGTAAAAATAATTCTATTTTATATCACTCAAACATGTCAAAATCAATTTTAAACTTCCAAAATTGATTTTACCTACTTCAAATGTAGAACCAAACATGCACTTAATTAATTTTATTTTTGGTATATATTTATATTGCATGAGAAATATATCACCCACACATTCATATTTACCTCTCATTTTCAAAGCACATGAAGAGACCATTTTACCTTTACTGCTTGATAGTCAAAAATTTTAAAATTATTAACATTTTAAAATTGTCAATTTATTTTTAAAAAAAGTTCTAAAAAATTGCATCTCGAAAGTTTTATAATCATCCAAAATTTCAATAATTTTTTAAAGCATCGCATAAGTTTCACATTCATTCACAATTTTAATTTTTTTTAAACTTTTGGAAAAATTGCATTTCAGAAATTTCACATTCAACAACAGTTTTACTTTTTTTTTTTAAAATTTTTTTTGATAAAATTGCATTTAAGAAGTTCCACATTCATCCAA
>JBBPBT010000152.1:1834102-1845080 GCA_037974875.1 Cicer bijugum | reverse complement strand
AATATTTTATCCATTTTAGATTCAAATTCAAGACTTGTATGAATTAATTATATTGATATTTATTATTTTTTAATGATAAAAAATAATTATTCTCTTTATCTCTGATTTAAATTATGTATAATTTTTTTAAAAAAGTATTAATTTGATTGATTTTAATTATAAAATAAATTTCATTTATTTATTTATTTATTATATTTAATTGAGACGCTTGATAAATTGAGATTGACATAATAAATAAAAATATATTAACAAAAAAAAAAGAATTACTCTATTATTTTAAATGACAAATAATTTAAAATAAAATATCAAATCAAAAATTTAAAATTAGACTAGGACAAATTAATATCTATATTTTAAAAAAGGAAAGCTTCCATTTCAATATATATTTTCACACAAGTCATGCATGTACTTTTTAAGGATCGATGTGTCACTTGTTTCTTGAATGCCGTTGTTGAAAACAGAGACAAAAACAGAGCATTAAGGTAACAATATCAAAACATAAGATCCGTTTGGTTCCGAGTTTCGAAACTCGTTAACAACTTGACTCGGTGCTCCAACTCATTGCGTTCTTACACGCTACGTTACTCTCTTTTCTATTTCACTATGTTTTGCTTGAAGCCAACGAGTTGAACTTGAACCACCGAGTTCAACGGTTTTTTCTCCCTCTACATTGAATTGTTAATAACCGGAACGCTTCTTTATAGTTGTTTGAGAACGCTAAAATTAATTGAGAGCTTATTTGAAACGTGAGTTTTGGATCAGTTAAGGAGGTTTTTGTGATGTGAGTGAAGAAGATGTTTCGTTCTGCAAAATGGAGGAGTGAGAAAAACAGAATTAAAATTGTTTTCAAGCTTCATTTCAATGCCACTCAGGTAGATATAGATTCACACGATTTCTATATATTTCCTTTACTTTCATATTTATCTGATTTTATTTTCTTTTTTTGTTTCAAAAATTCAATTGCATATAACTTAACCAAATATTGAAGGATGAAAACATGTTTATATTTTTTTTTTCAATTAAACTATAAAGTGAAAAAGAATAACATTTAGTTGCACATTGTATATTTCAATTTGTGGAAAATGAAGGTGGATTTTGCAATGGAGTGTGAATTATGATCATGATCTTTTAATTAAATGAACATAAGATGAGAAATTGTGTGTTGGTGATGTATTTTCAGGTGTTACAATCAGGGGTAGATGCATTGGTGTTGTCAATAGTTCCTGGAGATATTGGAAGACCAACTAAGAGATTAGAGAAAGCTACGGTTCAAGATGGAAATTGTAGATGGGAAAATCCCGTATACGAAACAGTCAAGTTTATTCAAGATCCTAAGACTGGGAAAATCAGTGACAAAATATATAATTTTTTGCTTTCCACGGTATAAATTTTCTCTCTTCATAAGTAACTGTTAGTAAGTTCATGTTAGAACAACAACCTAAGAGCACACAAAGTTTGATAAACGGTTGTATGTAAATACTATGGTAGTACGGTCTAGTTGAGCGACTTCTCTACTTATGAGTCGTAGCCACCAGTTTATTTTTGTTCTAGTTATGTAATTTAAGGGTTCTATATTGCAGGGGTTATCAAAAGCTAGCTATATTGGAGAGGTTTCTATAAAATTTGCTGATTATGTAGATGCCACAAAGCCTTCTCATGTATCTCTTCCCATCAGGACTTCTCATTGTGATGCTGTTTTACATGTTAGTATTTGCTGTCTCATTTTTTGATTATTTTTGGTCTAGATGTAAAGTTGCTTGAAGTTTCAGGAAAAGCTAATAAATTTTTTGAGTAAAGCATAAGTCAAAGCAATGTTGATGTCATATTGTCATTGAATTTGATTTGTTGCTTAATGAACAGATATCTATCCAGAGGCTGCAAGAAAATAGTGATCAAAGGTACTACAAAGGGAATTGCATTGTTTTTTAGTTTTTTAATTTCAGGTTATACAAGATTGGATTTTTCATGACTTTGAGTTTTTTATGTTAGTTTTTTTTGGTGTTCCATAACATTTTCAGAGAGGAAGAAGAATGTGAAGTTGCCAAACTAAAATTGGATGATAGGAGCTTAAGGAACCAATTAAGCAATGGAGATACAGATGAAAGCACCAAAAGTTATTTTTCTGAAGTAAGCATTTTACTCATTCTGGCTAAAAAATCTTGTATCTTCTTTCGATGTATTTTTTTTGCACATTTTTACTTTTCTGAAAGATGAAGGAGTTGTTTTCGGTTGGTATATAAGATACTATCATGCTTTTATTGATTTAAATTTTGGTTGGTATATATTCAACTACCATATCCTTAATTAGTACATAATTTATCCATTTCCTATGTTTAACAGGATGTGTCTACCAAAGCAATTATCAATAGGACGTCTAGTGGATCTGACATTACATTATCGAGTTCCGATGACAGCTCTGGAGTTGAGACTCCGCGCGAAATCGGACTGAGAAAAACAAACATAAAACTCACCACCAACCAGTTTATTCCAGTTATGCATCATGCTGCAGAGCCTGCTGTCAATGACTCAACATCAGTGCATGGTTTACATCCAAGATCACAATGGAAATTGTCATCTAGCTCGGAGCTTGGGTTAAGTACGGGCGATTTGAAAAATCCTTCTCATAATGCACTTTCGATGGAAAGGTCTCAACAAGAAGCGTCCCATTTGGAGATTGAGAGACTGAAGGCTGAACTTGCTGCTCTGGCCAGGCAGATGAATGTGTCAGACATTGAACTACAGACCCTTAGGAAGCAAATTGTAAAGGAAAGCAAAAGAGGGCAGGATCTCACCAAGGAAATCATTATCTTGAAAGATGAAAGGGATGCACTCAAGACAGAATGTAACAATATCAGGTTGTTCCACAAGCGCATGGACGATGCCAAAGTTAGAAACAGGTCACAGTTGGAAAATGGTGATCTTCATGCTTTTGTTGAAGAAATTAGACAAGAATTGAATTACGAGAAAGACACGAATGCAAATCTCCGATTACAGTTAAAAAAGATGCAAGAATCGAATGCTGAATTGGTCCTTGCTGTGCAGGACTTAGAAGAGATGTTGGAGCAGAAAAATAGAGATATGTGTAATGATTCTAATAAACACGAACTACATAAAATTTCCCAAGAGTTAGGAATGAAGCTCTTAAAATGTGAAACAGAAGATGATGATGAACAGAAAGCATTGGACGAGTTTGTCAAGGAGGACGGCGATGCCAAGGAGACGCATTTGCTTGAGAAAAAAATTATAGACTTGTATGGTGAAATCGAAATGTATAGAAGAGACAAAGAGGAGTTAGAGATGCAGGTGGAGCAGCTTGCTTTGGACTATGAGATATTGAAACAGGAAAACCATGGTATTTCTCATAAGCTAGAGCAAAGCCAACTGCAGGAACAGTTAAATATGCAATGTGAGTGTTCACCTCCTCATGCTGCTATGAATGACATTGAAACTCACATTGAGAATCTGGAAAAAGAACTCAAGGAACAGTCACAAGATTTCTCAAATTCTTTAGCTACCATAAAGGAACTAGAAACTCATATCAGAAGATTAGAGGAGGAACTTGAAAAACAAGCACAAGGATTTGAAGCTGATCTAGAAGCAGTGGCATGCGAAAAAGTCGATCAAGAGCAAAGAGCCATCCAAGCTGAGGAAGCTTTGCGAAAGACTAGACTTAAAAATGCGAACACTGCTGAGAGACTTCAAGAGGAATTCCAAAGGCTCTCAATGCAAATGACTTCTACATTTGATGAAAATGAAAAGGTTACTATGAAAGCATTGACAGAAGCAAGTGAACTGCGCGCACAGAAAAAACTAGTGGAAGGAATGCTTCATAGAGTTGAAGAAGAGCTTCAATCAACTAAAGTCGATTACGAGGAAAAGTTGAACGATCTATCCAACCAAATCGATACAATGACAGTTCAGATACGTCAAATGGTGGTGGAAATTGAAGACAAGTCTAAGAAGCTTGAAAATCAGACGAAGCTTGGGGAACAAGTTAATAGTAATTTCTCTGAGAAGATCGATATGCTACAAGCCGATAATGAAAAGCTTAAAGTGGAGATTTTGCGCTTAAGTGAACAAGTAGAAGGAAAAGAAATTTTAAGATCTGACTTGGAACTTATGAAGAAATCAGTGGAGGAATCTGAAACACAGTTACATCGAGGAACTTTGGAAAGAAATGAATTTATGAGTACAATTGCATTATTGAAGAAGGAAGCGGAGGATTCGCATAATGAGCTAAATAAAATGAAAAATCTCAACGATGAAAAGGAAGAAGAGGCTAGACTCTTGAAGTCAGAGTTGGAAGCTATTAGAGCTCAATGCAGTGATTTGAAACAGTCACTTTTTGAGGATGAGGCTGAGAAAGAAAAACTAAGAAAACAAATTTCTCAGTTAAAGAGTGAAATGAAGAAGAAAGGTGATGCATTAACCGGAATTGAGAAGAGGTTCAGGGATAGTAATGGACGCACACAACTTTCTGATGGAACTAAAACCATTCCAATCAACAAAAGAAGTTCTTCTAGTCCTCAGAATTCCAAAGAAATGGCAAGTCTGAGAGAGAAAATAAAAATGCTTGAGGTAATTTTTCTATATGAAGAAGAGATATATCATTTGAGGAAAAATTTTTATAGCCAAATTTTATTTCTCTTTTAATATTTCAAAACAGTTTAATATAAAGGATTGTTTATGCAGGGCCTGATAAAGTCAAAGGAAACTGCATTGGAAACTTCAAAAACTTCATCTTTGGAGAAAGAAAAGGAACTCCAAACCAGAATTGTGGAGCTTGAGAACAAAGTGGAGGAATTCAATGAATATGTTAATTTGCACAAGGTAAACTCATACTGATATCATTTAGTTCAATGCTAATGAATTACACATATCTTCAATAAATTGACACTGACATGTTCTTCAAATTGTAAAGTTGACAGAGAAAGAAACAGGAACATCCATAATTGATACTGCAGACAACAATCTTAGTGAGATATTAACTGAATTGTCGTCATTGAAGGAAAGAAACAAATTGATGGAAAGCGAACTCAAAGAGATGCAAGAGAGGTACTCAGAAATGAGTCTGAAATTCGCCGAGGTAGAAGGCGAAAGACAAATGCTTGTTATGATGGTACGAAACCTCAAGAGTAACCACAAGGGCTGAGAGTTTCCTCTTGATATATCTTGGAGCCTACACAGTATATAGTTGTTTGTTTGCATGTTTAATTTGCAACAGTGGAACACATTTCATAATGAATAAATTAATTAATGTTTATATGATGGTAAAATATGTGTATTCTTCCTTCTCCTTGATTTTTGTTTCCATATTATAAATGTGTCTCCCAATGAGGTACCATTTTCCATTTGTTAACCAGAAAACTTCTGATTAACAATTCCTTACTAATGATCTAATGAAGTCCTTATATCAGTATACCTGCTGCCCTTTACACTTCTCTTCTCTTCGCTATGTTATGTTTTTAAGCAAACATGTATTTTATATTGAATTGACATTAGTTAAATAATTCTTTTACCTACACAAACAAAGATAATTTTAAACCATTACTTTTAACAAGAATTGTCGATTCTCGTTAGAATTGATGATGATTAAAAAATTTATGTCAATACTAGCAATAAATATATCACATTTACTATTCAATATATATATATATATATATATATATATTTAGTATTTAACTTGTAAAAAAATGTTTAGTATTTAATTAAGATAATTTATTTTATGTTTGGTATGAGTGTAATATAGGAGAGAGAAGCTCTAGAGAGAGAAATTGTAGAGAAATAACCTATTTCTCTTGTTTGATGTAACAAAGAAACATATCAAAAAGTGATTAAAAAAATTGCATGAACCCTACACAAAGAATACAAGTATTTGCCAAAAAAACAAAGAACAGTTGATTATCAATAAATTAATATCAATAGTTTTAATTTTTAGTTTGATCGAGTTAAAAATTGCAACAGGGAAACACATTTTATAATGAATAGATTAATTAATGTTTATAACGGTAAATATGTGTATTTCATTAAAAAAAAAATAATAATAAAAGAAGAAGAATTTTATACTACTTTTGATATGAAATACTGTCGGAATGTTTATTTGACAATTGACACAAAAATAATATCCTACTAATTATGAAGCAATGTTGTCGAATAAGAATTTTGCACACTGAATCAAACAATTTACACTCTCTTGCTTCTCTGCTTCCTAATCATCAAATAAATAACTACAAGGATTGATGATATCTCAAAGTTCCATTAAACAATGGATTTTTGTTCTCAGAAAACTCCCTGCTACTCTTTACACTTCTCTTCTCTTCCTCGTTATCCTCGTAGCCGCTGTTTTTCTCTCTTTCCTCTCGGTTGGTTCGTTAACACTAACTCCTTTTTCACTACTATTTTCTGTTATTCTTTATTTCAATTAATTTGCACTTATTTTCTATATTTTACCTTAAACTATTGCTTACTGAAGAATCTTAAAGTTAAATACAAAATTAGTTACACTAACTAAAAAGTTAGTTATTTTTATTTGAATGCAGTCTAGCCTTTATACAACAAAGAGTGGACCCACACCAAGATATAGTGTTACCAACCAAACCTTATTAGAAGAAGAAGAAATAAAATTACATAGGAAAAAGTTTGAACCAACAGTACTGAATTGTAGCATTAATAGTGAAATTGAGAATAAAAAATGCTCAAGCAATTATCCAACAACACCATGGGAAACAGATAAGAACAACGCGGTGTGCCCTGAGTATTTCCGGTGGATCAAGGAAGATCTAAAAGCATGGAAAGAGAAAGGAATAAGCAGAGAAATGGTGGAAATGGCAAAGAAATCAGCGCATTTTAGATTGATAGTGAAAAATGGAAAAGGATATGTAGAGAGATACAAGGGATCGATAGAGACACGTGACGTATTCACAATTTGGGGAATTTTGCAACTACTTAGAAAGTACCCTGGTAAGGTTCCAGATTTGGAACTCATGTTTGATTGTGATGACAGGCCTTCTGTACCTTCGGGCCTATATATTGGGCCCAATATTACAGGCCCACCACCTGTCTTTCATTACTGCGCTGATCGTTGGTCACAGGACATTGTTTTCCCTGATTGGTCCTTCTGGGGTTGGTATGTTCTTAAATCCTAAACCATACTATTTGCTATCTTTCTTTTCATTCATCAATTCAACTCATTTGGAATTGTTTTGTTAATTAATTCAGGTCTGATATTAATATAAGTCCTTGGGAAATTGTGCTGAAGGATATAGAACAAGGGAATAAAAAGGTTCAATGGAATGATAGAGAACCATATGCTTATTGGAAAGGAAATCCATTAGTTGCCAAAACACGACAAGATCTCCTCAAATGTAATGTTTCTAATGCACATGATTGGAATGCACGTTTATTTAAACAGGTATTATATACTTTTTATTTTTAACACATACATATTACTAGTATATTACTCAAATTATGATATTTTTCTCCTAGGATTGGGTTCAAGAGTCTCAACAAGGATTCAATCACTCAAACTTGGCAAACCAATGTACATATAGGTAATGCTATTTTTTTTTTTAAATTAATATAATATGCATTTATATATTTGATTTTCCTTGCAATGTTTTCAGATACAAAATTTATATTGAAGGAACTACGTGGTCTGTGAGTGAGAAATACATTCTAGCATGTGATTCCCCTACACTATTAGTGAAGCCTCGTTACTATGATTTTTTCACTAGAAGTTTAAAGCCATTGCAACATTATTGGCCTATAAGGGACAATGACAAATGTAAATCCATCAAACATGCAGTTGATTGGGGTAATCATCATAAGCAAAAAGTGAGTCCTCACTCCCAATTATGTATCACTCATTTGTCTCAAAAGTTATATTTATAATACTGAAAATCATAGTCAAATATTTTAATTTTAATTTTGATTTTGCCTCTCTAAACAGATACAAGAAATTGGTAAAGCGGGGAGCAAGTTTATTAAAGAAGAGCTTAAGATGGATTATGTGTATGACTACATGTTCCATTTGCTAAATGAATATGCAAAGCTTTTGAAGTTTGAATCAAGAGTGCCCGAAGGAGCTATGGAGTTGTGTCCGGAATCAATGGTTTGCACAAGATCTTATTGGTTGGAGAAGGAATTTATGAGTGAATCTATGGTTAGGGAGCCTTCTACAAAAGACCCATGTTTATTGCCTCCTCCATTTGAGCCTATGTCACTTGTGATTTTCCATGCAACAAAACTTAATGTAATTAATCAAGTTGAGAGGTGGGAAGATAACTATTGGAAGAAAAACCAATGACGAGCAACTACGTACATACACACATTTCAATTAATTAATTAATTAAATAATCAAATCAAATCTTAGTAATAATAAAGTTCTTAATTAATAATCTAATTGCTCGAAACTCATCTTAATCCCTCTACTAGTTTCATGATGAGTAAAAGTGTTTTTCTTAATAGAGTAGTTATTATGGGGAACATACTCAATTTGTTGGTTCAAAGTGGGCTCGCAAATGTGAGAATGGCAAGCAACAGTAGTAAAAATAAGGGAGGAAATTAGATTTAGAAGTTTAAAAAATTTAATTAAGAAATGATATATTGAGAAATTAATTGAAATTTTTAAGTGCAAATGAGTGGATTCCAAGAGGTAAATGGATTATATTGAGTCATGAAAATGTGTGATAAATAATATTCGCCGAGTCATATTCATGAATAAAAATCACTTTTATAGAGGCAGAATAATTTTTATTCTGGGTGTTCATGGTTAGAGATGGATTATAGAGTTAGGCTAATAGATTTAAAAATTTAAAACAAACTTTAAAAAATAAGACTTTTTGTAATTACAAGATGATAACATAAAAAAGTATATATATATATATATATATATATATATATATATATATATATATGTGTGTGTGTGTGTGTGTTAATTCTAAAAATACAATAACATTATTTTTAATTGTTTTTGTCAAAAATGAAATTGTGACAACCTAAATTTGAACCATAGACATAGACAACAAATTTAAAGCATTACACTTCACCACTAAGAAAATAAATAATTATTAAAAAAATTGTAACTTTAATAACAAAATAAATTATTTTGTTGGAAGTGTTTTTCCTTTGTTAAGTTATGTTGGAGTATTCGAGCACGACATCCATAATGAGTTAAATGTTTAAGATTTTTAAGAGATTTTTGACATCATATCTAAATTTTAAGATATTAACTTTATAAGTCATTTATTTTATATATCTAATATTTATTTCATTCTTAATCGATGTGAAATTAACTACTCATAAGTGAATTTCAATAATCTCCCCTTCAAGTGTGATTTATCCACCACTAGATTTGATTATAGTGTTTTGCTCCCCCACTAGGTTGAATCAAGCTCTGATACCACTTGTTGGGGAGTCCGGGAGAGCGTGATATTCGAAATGAGCTAAACGTCTATGATCCTTAAGAGACTTTTGACACCACATCTCAATCAAAAATCTTAAGACATTAGGTTTATGGATAATTCTTTTTATATATTCAATATTTCATCCATTCTTAGTCAATATAGAACTAATCACTCGTAATTGAATTTCAACAAATTATTTTAAGCTTCCACCCTTATTTTAGTGGTTTGAGTCTTAAGTCGGATCTATTGGATCTTTAATCAAATATTAGGTGATAAGAGTGTAGGTGATCATATATTGTATAAAATTTAAGTATTATTATTCTTTGCAATTTTTAGAATGGTGGAGAGTATTGTAGTGAGATGTTCATATTAGATTGAATTACATATTGTGGATCTTATATAAGATGTTGAATAAATTATACTGAGATGTTTTTATATAAGTGAGAGGCACATTATTTTTAATTTGTCTACACTATTTACTATCTTTGTGTTGTATTGATTTGTATTTCTTTAAAGACCATTGACTTGTTAGTTTTTTTTAGACTAATTTGCCCCTGTGTTAGTATTTCACGTTTTTATTTTCTCAACAGTGTTGAATAGTTGATTACGAATAAACGAATATTAATTTTATATAAAATTCAAAAAATATATGATTAAAGATGACCTATAATTTTATCTTAACGAAAAAGTATAAAATTAATAATAAATTTTAAATTTTAATTATATATTATTAATATAAAATATTTTGTATTGTCAACATAGTTGTATTATTCACGATTTTAAACTTTTATTATAGTATTTTTAAAATCATTACATAGGTAATTGTTTTTACGCTTTTTATTATTTGGTATTGCCATTAGACTTTTTCTTTTTTTCCTTTCTACACTTGGCTATGCTTAAGTGGGTGGATCTTTCCGTGCAATACTGAGTCAAAATCATGTAGTTTCTTCTTCCTTTAAACATACTCCAACTCTTGGAATGTTTTGCTTGGAAGCATAGTTAGAGAGGCCTTTCATGGCTTCATAAACAATATGTAATCATATATATATATATATATATATATATCCATTTGTCTCTTGCTAGTTGCTACTTCCTCCCAACTTTTCCACCGCACCATTTAAAAAAAGCAAATCAAAGTAATGAAAATAAATAAATTAAATTAAAAGAGTCATCATATTTAATTAGTTTTGCCTTTGATGGTAGACAATGGTTTTTTTGTTTTTTTGACAAAGACAATGGTTATTCTATATCGATCTATGTTTTTTTTTTCTTTCTTTTTTGAAGAGTCAAAGTAAAAAGTATCATCTAAACCAAGCATAAGATATACTAACTTTTCTATATCTATTGAGTAAAAAAAGTTTTCTATATCTATTTAAGTTGTGATATTATTAGATGAGTTCATTTAACAAAAACCAAAAGTTTATTTAAATTATTTCCGGACACAAATATGTATGTTAATATTTAAACTCCTTTATAAAACTTAATTACAATTTAATTTTTATAGATTGTTTCAATATTTCAGTAAATTTAGTAAAATAATTATTAATAAACATTAAGTTAAAATTTCTAAATTG
>JBBPBT010000152.1:1761569-1807346 GCA_037974875.1 Cicer bijugum | reverse complement strand
GAAAATTAAATTAGATAATTATGATAAATATAATTTTCCCTCATTTTAATTTTTCTAATCATATTCAATTATTACAAATCAATAAAATAATATTATAAAATAATTATATCTATAATAGATAAAATATTACTTATAAAACTTATAAAATTAATTAATTAATTTTTGCGAAACGCAAGGATCATAATCTAGTATCATATTAAATTTTGTTTTATAGATAAAATGATATAATTACCATAAAAAGAACAATTGTTTCTAATTTGAATTTGTGACATAATGTCTAATCTAATTTCAAAATAATTGAATTTTTCATTTTCAATGGACTTCATTTTAATTGTATCCTTGAATTAATACTAAAGAAATTGTTACTATTGCATTATTCTTTATTATACATTTACCACATTGATAATACACAAAAATAATAGTTTAAATAACTCTTATATAAATGTATTTAAATATATATCATTTTACACCCAACTCAAACTTTAACAAAATCCATTTTACTTGTTTACATCCAAAAAAATTAGTAATGTCGAAATCAATTTTGACATATATAATCACATCACTGCTATCAAGTATAATTAATTTTGTTTCTATAATTTATTCTACCTCAAAACTATGATTGGTAGGTTTTGAATTCATATATAATTTTTACATTATCCAACTCAACTGTTTGTCACAGTTTTGATGCAACTCACGTTTTAAGCAGTGATAGGGAGACTTTGTCTTTTTCTCTATGAGAAAGCATTGGAGATAGTGTCTCTTCTTGTTTTGGTGCCATTCACTCACCACTAACTGGACTCTATAGTTAAAAACCCAAACATATTACTACTATACTCTAATACTAATCATATTCATAACTTGTGTATATTCTACCACTTCTTATGCTTATTTCTTTAAAAAAATTCTCACTTCATTTCTTATTTTTCTAGCAAACATATATTATCTTATTTTTAATTAATTAATAATACTAAAACAAATGCATCACTAAACATTTATTTATTTATTTATTACCTATTTTATTTTACATAGTGCTAAGCTCATGTGTGTGTGCCGTATTTAATGGATCACTAACTTGGAGCTGAGAAAGTATCAGTGCAAGTCACATGCTGATTTCTTTAAATGCTTCTTTGTGTTCATGTTAAGCCATTTATTTCAACCCTCTTCTTTTATTTTTAGTGGATTTGCATTACTTTGTTATTCACTCAAGAGAAAAAGAGGACAAGCATAAATCTTCATATTCCAGCTGCAAACTCTGCTCTTCAAGGTGATACTTTCATTGTGTCATTGTTTTTATTACTTCCTTTTTGGCTCTGTCACATGCTTTTTATTTGTGAAAAAGCAGATTACTCATTTCTCAATTTTTTTTGTTTCATGCAATATTTTATTAATGCAAGTGCAACGCTTTGGTCAAAGTTCTTTAGATTTTTGCATGGTCCTGACTTTTAAAGGTCTAGTATACTGATTAACAACTATATATTTAGCTTAAAGTTGGACTATCAGGAAAATATTTCTGTGTTTAGTGTTCATATCACACTTCACTCTCTTAATCTAGAAAACAAAGTTTGTATGAATTTGAATGGATTTATTATTACAAAAAAAGTTTTGGAAAAATGCATTAATACATACTTTCCTCCTTCCTCCGGTCTCAAATATAAATAAAAGTAGGATAAAATAAAATTGATGTATTTAGTTTATGATGGACCAAATACATGCATTTTTTTTTCTTTGACACTAATTTTGTTTATATTTAAGACCCGATGGAGTATATAATTGTAGGTGTACAAATATTTTTGTGTGATCATAGATATATATTCAATTATTGGTTAATGAGCTTTTGTTAAAGTTTAATGGTTCAGGTAGTATCTGAGTTCAATTCTTGACTGGAATAATCACTCATCAAAATTTATTTACTCAATCCAACTTTAGATTAGTAAAAACCCCATTTTCCTAAATAACTGAAGGGTTAAAACCAGAAAATGTATACTTTGATTTTATTATGTTGATTAAGAAAATTGCTCCATCTTTTGTAGCTTGTTGTAGATAAATAAGTAGCTTTCTTAACTGTTCAACACTGCATTATTTTGAATAGCATTTGAAATACTTCTTACCTTCTTGATCTGAGGCTAAATCTAATTATCAAATAATTTTGACTTAAGAATGTGTTCACAGTTTATTTTCTTTCAATGCTTATCATCATTGTTGGAAATTCCACTTGTTTCTCATAACTTGTATTCCTATCTTTTGTAGGTACCTAAATTTATCCTGCAGTTGTCACTAAAATATCATTAAGGAGCCACATTTAACTATGAACAACTTTAAGTTAGGTGTAGATGTGGTTAGTGCTCACAATCTACTACCTAAAGATGGTGAAGGTTCTTCTAATTCCTTTGTTGAACTTTACTTTGATGGCCAAAAGTATCGCACAACCATCAAAGAAAGGGATCTTAATCCTGTTTGGAATGAGAGTTTCTACTTCAATATATCAGATCCTTCCAACCTTCACTATCTCCCTCTTGATGTTTATGTCCATTGTCATTCCAAAGCTACTAACTCCACTTCATTTCTTGGCAAAGTTAGTCTCACTGGTACTTCTTTTGTCCCTCATTCTGATGCTGTTGTATTGCATTTTCCATTGGAAAAGCGCGGCATGTTCTCGCGTGTTAGAGGAGAGATTGGCCTTAAAGTTTACATCACTAATGATCATACCATAAAGTCCTCAATTCCAACTCCTAATGTTGATTCAATGCATACAAATAATAATCTTAGCTCAACACATGGTGAAGTTCATGGAACTACAAATGCAATGATGAATGGTTTGTCTAGTAACAAGGTTGAGTCGTCAAGACATACATTTCATCACCTACCAAACACGAACAATCATCGGCATCAACATCAACAACATTCTACTGGCTATGCAGATACTCACTATGTAACAAAGTATGAAGCTGATGAAATGAAGTCTGATCAACCACAGCCTATGAAATTAGTACATTTGCACTCTGCTACATCGATGCAACCGGTCGATTTTGCACTTAAAGAAACTAGTCCATTTCTTGGTGGTGGAAGAGTTGTTGGTGGCCGTGTTGTTCATAAAGACAAGTCTTCAAGTACTTATGATCTTGTGGAAAGGATGTATTTTTTGTATGTCAGAGTCGTTAAGGCTCGCGAGCTTCCTTCTATGGATGTTACAGGAAGTCTTGATCCATTTGTTGAGGTGAGAATTGGAAATTATAGAGGTATTACAAAACACTTTGATAAGAATCAGAATCCTGAGTGGCATCAAGTGTTTGCATTTTCAAAGGAGAGGATGCAAGCATCTGTACTAGAAGTTGTGATCAAGGACAAAGATCTTATCAAAGATGATTTTGTTGGGATTGTGAGGTTTGACATCAATGAGGTTCCTTTAAGAGTTCCACCAGATAGTCCTTTAGCACCTGAATGGTACCGTCTTGAAGATAAGAAAGGGGAGAAAGTTAAAGGTGAGTTGATGTTAGCTGTTTGGATTGGCACTCAAGCTGATGAAGCTTTTTCTGATGCTTGGCATTCAGATGCTGCTTCACCTGTTGATAGCACACCTGCTACTACCACAGCCATACGTTCAAAGGTTTATCATGCTCCAAGGTTGTGGTATGTTCGTGTCAATGTCGTAGAGGCGCAAGATTTGATTCCAACGGAGAAAAATCGGTTCCCAGATGCATATGTTAAGGTGCAGATAGGTAACCAAGTGCTGAAAACAAAGACAGTGCCTGCTAGGACTCTAAATCCACAATGGAATGAAGATCTTTTGTTTGTTGCTGCTGAGCCTTTTGAAGATCATATAATACTTTCGGTTGAAGATCGAGTTGGTCCTGGAAAAGATGAGATCATAGGGAGGGTGATCATACCTTTAAACGCGGTGGAGAGGCGAGCTGATGATAGGATCATTCATTCTAGATGGTTCAACTTGGAAAAGCCTGTTGTTGTGGATGTTGATCAGCTGAAGAGAGAAAAGTTTGCTAGCAGAATTCAGCTAAGGTTATGTCTTGATGGAGGTTATCATGTTTTTGATGAATCAACTCATTATAGCAGTGATCTTCGCCCCACGGCGAAACAGCTATGGAAGCCAGCTATTGGTGTTTTAGAACTTGGAGTGTTGAATGCCATAGGGCTCCATCCTATGAAAACAAGGGATGGTAGAGGCACTTCTGATACATATTGTGTGGCAAAATATGGTCAC
Source organism: Cicer bijugum (assembly GCA_037974875.1). Lineage (NCBI taxonomy): Eukaryota > Viridiplantae > Streptophyta > Magnoliopsida > Fabales > Fabaceae > Cicer > Cicer bijugum. The sequence goes on along the minus strand of JBBPBT010000152.1, from coordinate 1,803,130 downwards.
AAATGGGTCAGAACAAGGACTCTTGTTGATAACTTGTCTCCAAAGTATAATGAGCAATACACTTGGGAGGTTTTTGATCCTTCCACAGTACTCACAGTTGGTGTTTTTGACAATTCTCAAATCAGTGGTGAAAAGGGTCACAACAATAACAGTTCAAAAGACTTGAAAATTGGGAAGGTGAGAATTCGCATATCGACTCTTGAAACAGGAAGGATTTACACTCATTCATATCCTTTGCTTGTTCTTCATCCTACTGGTGTTAAGAAAATGGGTGAACTTCACTTGGCAATAAGATTCTCATGCACTTCTTTCTCAAACATGCTTTACTTATACTCAAGACCACTTCTGCCAAAAATGCACTATGTTAGACCTTTTGCTGTCATGCAACTAGATACGCTCCGTCACCAAGCAGTTAACATAGTAGCAGCACGGCTCGACCGAGCTGAGCCGCCCCTTCGTAAAGAAGTGGTGGAATACATGTCAGATGTGGACTCACACTTATGGAGCATGCGTCGTAGCAAGGCGAATTTCTTTCGCCTTATGACAGTTTTTTCGGGTGTTTTTGCAGTTGGAAAATGGTTAGGTGATATATGCATGTGGATAAATCCTATTACCACAGTTCTTGTTCATGTATTGTTTCTCATGTTAGTTTGTTTTCCTGAGTTGATTATGCCAACACTTTTTCTCTACCTATTCTTGATTGGTGTGTGGAACTTTCGGTACCGACCAAGGTACCCTCCTCACATGAACACAAGAATCTCACAAGCTGATGCAGTACACCCTGATGAAATGGATGAAGAGTTTGATACTTTTCCAACAAGTAAAAACCATGATCTTGTTAGACTAAGGTATGATCGTTTGAGGAGTGTGGCTGGAAGAATACAAAGTGTTGTTGGTGATTTGGCTAGTCAAGGTGAAAGGATTCATGCACTTTTGAGCTGGAGAGATCCAAGAGCTACTGCTATATTCATTACTTTCTGTTTGTTATCTGCTTTGGTTTTGTATGTTACTCCTTTTCAAGTTGTAGCTGGTTTAGCAGGATTCTATTTCATGAGACATCCAAGGTTTCGGTGCAGACTTCCGTCCGCACCGATCAATTTCTTCCGCCGTCTGCCTGCAAGAACTGATAGTATGTTGTAGAATTCTGGAAATAGATTCTCTGCTGTTACAGATCTCGACCATAAAACAATGGTCGAGATCTTTTAAAATTGGTTTATTGATTGTGTAATCTTAAATCAACAACGAGAATATAATCTCCCTTTTGCTATATTGTAGTATAGTACTATAGTGTAGTAGGTCATGTTTCAATTTAAAACCAGCTTTTCTTTGTATCAGGCATTTACTTTGTTTGTATTATGTAATAATATAATAATAAGTTGGTTGTAGTATTATTTTCTAGCAAGCTGTATAAGAAGAGGATTTCTAATTTGTATGTGGATTTCTCACTAAAATTCTCTTGTGATTCTAACTCACATATAATATCCAACCTAATAATAGAACTGCAAATTCTAATTCTAATAATAATATTTATAATTTTGAAACCAAATTTCATAAAGCTGTGCTAAATGTAGACAAAATGCATCATGAACGTCAACCACCACTACATTAGTAAAGTCTATGTATATGGTAGCACGTTCCTAAAATAAACTATATACACCTCGACGTGCACATTTATTATTATTATTCCTCTGATTAATGCAAATTAATTGTAGCATTCAAACAATACAATATTCACTTTAATTAGATTAAACGGTACAATGAATGAATTCATTAGCCAAATAAACGTTTCATATAGTATGTTTTTAATTATAAATTAGAAATGATTGTTGAAGGTAAGAAATAAAAAATATATGTATTGAAACCTCTAAAAATTATTTAAAGCAAATCATTAACATTAAATTATCAAGTAAAAAACAACTTCGTGCTTGCATGATATAATAAGTATGGGATGACACAATGATGCTTCATATTTTTTTTCTCTACTAGAGAAACTACAAATAAAAAAAAGGGTCCTAACTCCTAACATTATTCTATCACAAAAAAAAATGGTAGTGTCATTAGCCAGAAAAAGATCAAAATTATCAAGAAAACTTGAATCCAAACAATCTTGTTTTGGCTTTTCAATTCTATACAAATTTATACATAAAATTTCAGCTTTAATCTTTCTGTTAATCCTTATCTACATTTGGTCTTCATTTTCCACCATTATAACAGGAAACATCATTCATGTTTGCTTTTCCACAAGAAAGCTCAATAGTCTCTATTGTCTTTCTGCAGGCACCAATCCTCATCCCTCTTTTGAAATTCCAACTTCCATAAACAATAATAATACTATTAGCACCTCCATTATTACTACTTCTACAAAAATTGAAGGTGATACTAATAATGCAACAAAGTTTCCAAGTACATCATATGTGGTAGTATCTAACAATCATAAAGATGATGAGGCTGCAAATGCTGTTAAAGTCGTTGAGGAATATTTGCAGATTCATCGATCGTGGAAGTCGGATACAAACTATGGAAATTGTGATGGTAAAGGAATATATGTATATAATTTACCATCTAAGTTTAATAAGGATTTGGTTGGTCAATGCAATGAAATGGTTCCATGGCAAGGTTTTTGCAAATATATAAGTAATGAAGGGTTTGGTGAACCAACATCAAAACTTGGTAAAGGTTGGTATAAAACTCATCAATACTCACTTGAATTAATTTTTCATTCAAGAGTGTTGAAGCATCCATGTAGGATTTATAATGAAAATGATGCAAAGTTGTTTTATGTTCCATTCTATGGTGGACTTGATGTGTTGAGATGGCATTTCAAGAATGTTTCAAATGATGTTAAAGATAGTTTGGGTTTGGAGTTATTGAAGTGGCTTGAGAGACAAGTTACATGGAAAAGGAATTCAGGTAAGGATCATGTTTTTGTGTTAGGTAAAATTTCATGGGATTTTAGGAGGACTAATGATTCTCCTTGGGGTACTAGGTTGTTAGAGTTTGATCAAATGCAAAATCCAATTAAGTTATTGATTGAACGACAACCATGGCATGTCAACGACATCGGAATTCCTCATCCGACATATTTTCATCCGAAATCGGACAATGATATAATCGACTGGCAACTAAGAATCATAAGATCAAATCGGAAGAATCTTGTGAGTTTTGCTGGTGCGGCGCGAGCTGATGCGGACGACCAGATTAGGTCCATATTAATAGACCAATGCAGTTCAAATATTGATGGTAAATGCAAGTATTTGAATTGTAGTTCTGTTAAATGTTATGAGCCAGAAACAATTATAGACCTTTTTGTGGAGTCTGAGTTTTGTTTGCAGCCACCAGGCGATAGTCCAACGAGAAAATCGGTTTTCGATTCGCTGATATCAGGTTGTATTCCGGTTATATTCGATCCTTTCACAACTTACTATCAATATCCTTGGCATTTGCCTGAGGATTATGATAAGTATTCTGTGTTTATGGATAAAAAAGAGGTGAGAGAAATGAATGTGAATGTTGTGGAGAGGCTTGCAAATATTTCTTTAAGAGAAAGGGAAAATATGAGGAGGTATATTGTATATGAACTATTGCCTCGTGTAGTATATGCTGATCACAATGCTGAGCTTGAGAAATTTCAAGATGCATTTGCTATTACTATGAATAATTTGCTCGAGAGGGTTAGCAGATTCAAGGATTGAATGAATTTTACTTTATTTTTGTTTGATTTTAAATTATTTTAGTTTATTATTAAATGATTATTATTACATTTATCTACCTACATTCATGCTCAATTTTGAATTGTAAGTTACATTGTTTTACATTCTTTTATACACATGAATAGGCAGAACAGAAACATGTTGACAGTTGACACATGATTTAATAGCACATGGCATATAAGCACGCACATAAATGAAAAGCAACCAATACACATGAGTAATACCTGAACTCATTCAGTGCATTTATCATTAAAACTTGAAATGCAAACCTTGAAAAGAATGAATGTTGAAGGTCAAATACTACATGTCTTCTGCAAAGTAGAAAAAAAAAATGTAGCAAAACTATGAACCATATTAGCTACTCAGTTTTTTAAGACTGAATATCGCTTTGCTAAGTGCAGATTATTTTGTTTCAAAGTCATCATTTAGCAAAAGAGAAGCTATATCTATTAATCCATACCTAGCACTCACTTTTTATGTTCCCTCAACGACATACCATTAGCTGATATATTAATAAAGTTTGCAAGTTATGATGACTAAAATTTAATTTTAATTCATTGATTTTTTTTTTCAGTTGTCAATTCTTTGTCAGCCAAGTTGAGATTTATTCAATATTTTATGCTTGTAGTGTTGTTCAAATATTAAAACATGAACATAATAAAATAATTTTGCTTCTCTATTTTACATCATATACGATTCTGTTCTCCTTACATCATAAAACATCTCATTTGTCACATAATCAAAATTCAACTCAAAATGCTTTAGTAGAGAAAACATCACATTTTATCTATGAAAAATGAGTTTGGTGTTTTTGGATAGAGTAATAAAGGAATTTATAAAAAGAAATGTTTGGTGGACACACAAATTGACATCCAACTTTCTTTTCTTTGCACAAGTCAATATTGTTACTTCACCCTAAAATGATTCATTTGTTACAACAATGGTTAGTGCTAACTTGTGACCTACCAATAGGATTAATAACAAGCAGAGTCACAATGCTCACAAATTCAGTTGATTTACAACAGATAAAAATATACATACATACAAGACAACAATATCTCTTCTTTCTGAATAAACTTTCACCCATGCATCAAGTCAATACCAGTGTATGGGTGTGCACTTTTTACGTCTACCGACCTTGATCCGGACCACATGCCTGTTGCAGAAGTTGCGTAGTTTGGCTGTGCACTGTCTGGAGAAGCTAACTTGTCACTACTCTTAGGCTCTGAATCGCCGTCATCTTTCGTAGTGGTCCCTTGTTTTGTTGTTGTCTTTGGCTTAGAGCCCCCATATACAAAACTGCAAACTACCACCTGCATCAACCAAAGTATTAAAACAAAAACCCCAATTCAAAAGAAATTAGATAGAAAAATACACTGTCAAAGAACACAAGATAGTTCGGCCAAATGTGCCTATGTCTCCGACAACAGAGCAAGTGCAACAATACATTTCTATTATGATTCAAGCTTAGGGTTACTTATTACAACTTGTATTTAAATACTACGATCCAATTTTCAAGATTACCCTTGAACTATACCTCTACTCGAGCGACCTCCCACTTATCAGTAACTATTAACCATACCCAACACAAAGTCACATTTGTTTTGGGGGAAATTTTGAATCTCAAGCATCCTAAGATGCACAAGAACTTAAATCATTATTGACCATCAATATCTCCAATGCATCCATCCCATTCAGAACACACCTTGCAATTGTTTTAACTTTCGGTTCTAGCATAAGATTGTGAATGAGCAAGCAAGAAGAATGAGAATCACCAATGTTACAAGGTCATTAAGATTGCAATGAAGATATACCTGGATAGGGCTTGCCGCAATAAGCCTAGCAACACCACCACCAATAACATGACCATCCGGACTAGAAAGGGAAACACTAATGCCACCCATCCTATTGCGAGGTCCGCCATCTTCAGCAACCAAGTAAGAACCAGATAAGCATAATATTTGGAATCGCCCCTGCAAACACAAAAAATATAATGTTTACCGCTGCTTAGGCTAAGCAGCAAGCAGTACTAACTAGCCGCAGCAAAAACCAAACTTTTACAGACATTACAATATTACAATTGCTGAAATGAAAGGCATTAAACCATTAACCTTCCCTTTTCTTCAATAGCTCATAACAATATTTACATGAATTAACTTGCAACTAAGCTAGAACGATTGAAGGGATTTAATAAAGAGGAGATAGAACAGATGATACTTGTAATATTAAAATGGCTAATAGTGGAGGTAGCTAGTGTTAATTCTCTAACCTCAAATGTAACACCGACACTAGTAGAAGCAGGCTGGCGCAGAGTGACTGAAGATACAATCCCAGTTCCTGACAAGATGCATAAAACGCGTGGTCTGTGTTGTGAAAATGACAATAACCTCGCTACAATGTCCTGAAACGAAAGACAATCCAACATCTCCGGTTTAGATACATGCAGCCTTAACTCATTGTATTCAGAACTATTTTAAACAAATAAATATATAAGCAAAGTAAGTGGATCGAAACCTATATGTCCGATGAAATGGATGAATATAATTACCTCCTGAACTCCAATGGTGATAACATGAGGTGAAAAAGCCATACCGGCAGAACTGGTCATCCATTCACCTAAGAAGGGGTAAACAAAAACGTTGGAATTTAATACACTTCAAAGCAAAATAAATAAAAATACCATATTTTGTTGCTACCATGAGTTAACATCAAAACAGGAAGAAAACAAAAATAGCGCCAGCAAGATGAGGAAAAGGTGAAAACGCAATTTAATTTTTCATGATTTCTAATTTTTATTCATTCTGACGGGTAAATCTTAACTAGAAACTTGAACCAGGACTGCAAAATAAATAAGTATTGCGGACTTGCAGTCTTAACAAAAGATAAACATCCGATTTTTGAATTCCAATTATGATCAATTTAGCAATTTCTGAAGCAAGAATATGAAAAACAAGTAGCAATGTCAAGAGAAACCAAATTACTGAATACCACAACCTGGACCACCAACATAAAACACAACATTGACAGGGAATAGAAAAAGTAGCAATCAGATAAATGAAAAACAAAAGAAGAATAACTCATAAATCACAACATTGTAAACTCGTCGATTCTAAGCAATAAATTGCACTTGTAAATACCATGCTAATCACATTTTCCCTCTAAAATGAACAGGTCAAATTCCAATTCCAAATCCTTATACAATAGATACAATCAAATCAAATAAAAATCATACCTAGAGCAGCTAGTTGTTGCTTCCTTCCACTTCCAGGCGGGCGCCCTCTAGGCCGTTTATCTGAAGGAGGGGTGGAATTGGCAGACATTGGAGAGAGTCTCAAAGAAACAGGTACATCAGGACCATACTTACGCGGCCTTCCTCTTTTCTTTTTCACAATTTGCTCCCTTGAAGAAGGCACTACTACTACATTACCTGAAGAAGAACCTATGCTATTGCTAATAACACCACCATGACTAAAACTACCACGTTGAGGCTCTATTGAAAATGTAGAACCTTCAGAACCACCATGAGCATTAGACAAAACTCTAAATCCAGAGGGTGGTTGTTGGAACACTCCACTACCAGACCCACCAACCCCTTCTCCTCCTCTATGAATGTAATATGAACCAGACCCATCAGAAAATGCCATAGCCTCTCTCCCATCCATGCATTAACAATTAACTAAAACTAACAGATTTCTTAATTGTGATAGATAAACTAAACTAACTTTTCTTCTTCAACCTTAATTTTTTTTAACTTCTTAAACTAAGTAATCAGATAAAACAAAATAAAAATAAAAACTGACAGTGTTGGAAAAAGACTAGATTTTCTAACAAAAAACAACAAAAACAGAAAGACTATCTAAAACACAGTATCTCTAGATATTCAATCCAAAAATGCTAGAGATTTTGTTAAGTGAATGTTGCAAAAATAAGGGTTTTGTTCAACTAGACAAATCTAAGAACCCCACAAAAAATTAAAGCTATAAATGAGATTTAAATGCTCAAGGAGAGAGGAGAGAAGAATAAAGGAAGTTTTTTTTTTTGGGGGGGGGAGCTGAAACTGAATCAGTGTTTCGAAAATTCATGACAGAGTTTAGTTAAGGGAAATGTAGGAGAATCTGAATCAAAGTAATACTATCTGGATTCATATCTGTAACACATTTAGAAAATTAAACCTAAGACTAGAAAATTTAGGGTTTTGACAAAAGAATGCAGTACAATGATGGAAAAATGGAAGAGGGAAAGAAAAAAGTGTTACTTGAGTTGTTGGGTGTGGAGAAGAGAAAGAAAAATTGAAATTATTTTTTTTTAGAAAATGAAAAAAGTTAGCTAAATTTGTCTGAACAAAAGGAACATGTGTACATAACGGATTAGTAATGGATAATTAATTACCCATTAGTGAACGCAAATTAATTTTTTTCCAATAAAATTTAAGCTGATAGGGGAGTGTATAGTGAAAACAAATTTTGTGTCTAAATTGAGAAATTTATATTTACATATAAAATATTATATTATTAATATTTATAGTTATTCGAATATATCAAAAAAATTTATATTATTTAATATCATACTAAGACATAATCGTGAAGATTTACAAACAATATTAAAAATAGACAATATTTTAAAAATGTGAATATCTTAAAGTTATAATATTAATATAATCTATAAAATATGAAAGTCTAAACTACATAGAGAATTGACAAACTCTTTAACTCTTTAATTACAATTAAAATTGAAATTAAAAATAATTCAGAAATAATGACTTATCCAACTCACAAAACTTATTCAGAAACAAAAAATAATGACTTGAGGTTCAAACATTAGTTAAAGTTGAATAGTTTATTAATAAATATGCATATTGATGTAGATCCTTAACAGATGATATTTTATAAATAATATAAAAGCTATTCATTTCTATTTATTGATAGTGTAATTTATTTTTATACTTTCATCAATCAAACTACATTAAGATGTCAATTTGTTATATTTATTCTTAAAATATCTATATGAATAACTAATCTATACAATGTGAAGAGATTATCTTTAGAATAAATTTAGATTTAATTATTATATATTAGTTGTAAAAATTAATTCGTTCTCGTGTAGTGAACCCGTAAGATTGATATGGTGTGTGGATAAAAGTATGAAGAGGCTGTTGAGTGTCAGGAGGTGTTGATATATAATATTGATTTTGTTGTATTGTGTTGGACATTGATTTTTGGAAAAAAATGTTGGCTAGATTGGGTGGAGGTTAATGGTGAAAAAAATGTTGACTAGATTGTGGTAGAGGTTGAGGGGTGAAAAAAATGTTGGCTAAATTGTGGTGGAGTTTGGGGTGGATTGACACGAGAATCAACTAATTGGTTTTCTACATAAATAAATTGTATAGAATTTTTGTAAAACCAAACCATGTATTCATAACTTTGTTTGAATTCAACATTTAAAGGTTGACCATGAAGAATATGATTCTCTCCTTCAATCCATTTTTTGTTTTTATTTTCGTAGAATAATGTCCAACTATAGTCAAATTGTTTATGCAAATCTACCCTATGATACTTTCTCATGTTCCTCGGAGGACGTGAAATTTCTTGAGGTAATCCAAATTGTAGTTTTACTCTATCGATTTTATGCATTTCTATTATGTAGAAACAAATTAAATATGTAGATGCGTTCCACAGCCAATTGTCTTCTGGATGATCATATGTTAGACGTAGATATGACATCTAGAGAAACTGATATATAACAACTTTGTTAGTAATATATGCATAAAAAAAAATAATATAATAGAAATAACGTAATGTTTTTATATATTACATCGTTAACGGTCATGTGATTAATTTTTGATCGATATCCAGCACGAAGTGTATCGTCAAGTTTCATACGTTTTCTACTATATCTACAAAAATAAATTTGAATGTTAGTGAATTAATTAATAGTTTTATAAATATAATATTTAACTTTTTTGTTATATTTATATTTATTTAGAAACGGCATATAATATCATGCCCACGTTTGAAGTAGATGTGAACATTCGTCGGTCGACATAACACCAAATTTAGATGCACGACACAATTCTCTATAAAATATTGTCAAACACGCTGAACCCCCACAATATTCTCCCGTCTCTCGCAAATCTCTCTTAGCCATTTTAATTTTATAAATTCTATTTTCTTTGAGATTCTTGTGGCATGACTCATAATAAATCTAAAAAATCATTTGTCTTTGATACCATAGTTGATCCAGTTACACCTTTACCCCTTACAAGTAAGCCAAGTAGCAACTCAATATCTTCTAATGTTACATTACATTCACTCGTTCGAAGATGAAACGTGTGGGTAGACATGGCAACGGGGCGGGGGCGGATTTCGCATCCTCCACATCCGCACCCGACTAATCGGGGAAAACCCGCCCCCGCCCCCGCCCCCGCCCCCGTTACATAGCGGGTGTAGAATTTAGGCACCCATCCCCGCCCGCAACGGGTCTCGGATTTTCCCGCCCGCACCCACTCATATATATATAATTATAAATTTAAAAATCATATTTATTATAATAAAATAATAATTATTAAACAATAATAAAATTAAAAAATATTTTATATAAAGATAAAATTATAATTTTTAATATTTCAAAAAACATTAAATATATTAAATATGTATATGTATATAAAATTTTAAATAGATAATACTTGCAGGACGTGTTCGGGTGCGGGTGCGGGGTGGATATCATCACCCCAAACCCGCCCCCACCCCCGAATTTTATTGTCGGGGAAATCTGCACCCGCACCCAATTAAAGCGGGTTTTCCCCGCCCAAACCAAGCGGGTTTGAGTGGGCATCCGCGAGTGCGGATTTTATTGTCATCCCTACATGTGGGTTTCAGGTCTTTATCTTTCAATTAAAGCATTAATAAGTGAATTGTCTATTTTTGTCATCCCTACATGTGGATTTCAGGTCTTTAACTTTTTATTTGTGATACGTTATCAAACTCGGCTTTATTCAACAATTGAATTATTATTTTTGTTATTTCAATAAAATTTGAAAAAAAATTAAAATAAATGCTTTTTTAATTTTTTTTTGAGAAATCGACATTTGAAATTTGAATTTCTTAAAATTTTATCGTAATTTAAAATTTTTATTTATGTATTCTTATAAATGATATATATATATATATATATTGTAAAAAAGTTAATTTTTTTAAAAATATTTTAGAAAATTGTCATTTAAAATTTGAGTTTACTGAAATAAGTCGTCATTCCAAATGACAATTTATAACTAAAAAAATATTTTAATATTTAATTTTCAAATGAAAGTATTTTAATATTCTTTTTGAAAAAAGGATTATTAAATAAAAAAAAATAAAAAAGAACCGGAAAAGAGTGGTTTACCCGTTAACATTATAATTATAAACATGACCCCTAATGTTTTCTTTTAATAAGATGAGGAATCCATTCGCCATGAATAAGTATCTTACCAAAAATGGCTAAAAATAAAAGAGATTGAAACGTAACATCAAAGAAGACTAACTTGGACGGATTGGAGGGACAGTGTGTGGTCCCCATGCTGCCAAAGTAACCCAAACCCATTCCATTCCAAAGGCAAATGACCAATTGAGGACAGTACAGCTAAGAGCTCTAGGGCTATTGCCCTACTGCTTTCCAAGCATCACAGCCTCTTCCTTTTCGCTTGGAAACCTAAAAAACTTACTTTTGAGTTTTGATTGAAGTTCACGTATCTTTTACCTCATGCCATGCCTATCGCGTGTATTTGTATTTTTTAACGGCGTCGTTAACTACATTAGTAACATTCAAAATTTAAGAAAAAAAAATATTTATTTAGTTTGTTAAAATTATTATTAAAAAATATAGATACTCATTTTTCATGTAGTATTCTAATATTGTTTTAATTTTTAAAATATGACTAATGACAAACATTTCACTTAAAAAATTTGTTTAGGCAAAGAAATATGTGTGCAACAATTAAAAAAAGTCTTCTTGGGAAATGATTAAGTATTAAACATTTTTGTTGACAATGATCTAAAACTAAAATTTTGCTTGGGTACAACATGCTAAGGTGTTCCTTGCGACTCATGACCACTTAAGGGAAATTACAAGAAACAAGCTTACCTGCAGAATATTTAGCGATTCCATGTTTCTTAAGGTATTATTTATGTGAACTCTTTAAAGATTTGTAGGAGGTGAAAAAATAGTAATAAAAAAATTAAAATTTTTATAGAAAGTTAAAAAAACAAAATTGTATTTCTTTTGTTGATTAAAGGATAACAGATTTAAGTATAGAAATGCAAGCTAGGATACGGCGCAACACAATGGAGTTCCAAGAAAAAATGAGCCCGGTTCTTGAAATAAGTGGATGCCTCACATACATGAAGCAATTAAAACTAAGTATTTTCTGCTTCGATTACTTTTTCTACACCATCATACTTAACGTGAGGCTTTTCCAATGCCTTTAATTGTTTGATCAAAATCTTCTGTTTACAATCAAACTAACTAATGAATCTACTGATGATGACGGAGCTTACATGTCAACTGACTCCAGCTCAAGTCTTTCAAATATGAATCTGATTGCGAGGTTTAAAGCTTGAGCTTCCACTAAGTCAACTTTTCTTTTCACTTAGGTGTTTGACCTTTAACATCATCAAATAAAGAAAAACAATAATGATCCAGTGAACATTAATGAAAAACAATAATGATTCCAGTCCAGTGAACATTAATGAGCGTTAAAAATACAAGTATTTCAGAAATTATCCATCTTCTCTCAAACCAATCAGAAAATATAAATAAATAAAAAAGTGTAGTGTATTTTATCAGATAGTTCAATAAATAATATCATAACATCAAGTTTCATATGCGATTTCATTGTTTGAAAAATACAACAAATTCAATCTCAATAACTTACTATTTAGTCTGCCGTTTTTTTTTTCCTTGTTTTTGGGGAAAAACTAAAGTTTGTACACATTGCATTACAAACCTCTGTTTTTAGTTAATACTGGAATTGAAAAGGAAGGTATAAGAGCTACTAAGTTGCTAGTCAGATCTTCTTGTGACTTGATAATGAAGTATTTACTAATTCTCACTTAACCTTTTTCACTAAGTTAGAAAAGCAGAATTAATCAGGACTGTAAGATGACAATAATATTTTCAATTCAGCCATACAATAGAGAATGCAAATATAGGAAAATGTTAAACCCTTTGTCATGTTCACCACACTACCTTTAAATTCAGATGTTTCTAGATGTGATTTCTGGTGAATGCCTCTACCTGTAGAAAGAGCACTAATGAGGCACAACAGAAAATAGATAAATTTCATAAAAGTAATAAGAAAAAGAACCACCATGGCAAGTAATTAGTTTTGAGAAGTGACGTTCACATAGAAAAAATAAAGTTTGAGAATAACATTAGCATGCTTGTGAACTTACACTATTAAGAAGTCTTACTCTGGTGCTATCAGCCTTGCTTTTCTGTTAACGTAGTCAAGGTACCCCTAGAAAGTACAAACATATAAGTAGATGCTTTTAACCAAATTAATTAGCTCTACATGTAACCTAGAATGTAAATAAATATGTTTTGATATTTCAGATTAAATTTCAGTCCCTTGCAAATATAGGAGGGTCTTCACAGTACACTTAGGAAAAATTAATTTTTAACCGGGTCCTACAAACAATTTTCCTTTCAATTGAGTCTATCTCCAAACAGAAACATAAAAATGCAGACAGAAAACAATGGTGTAGTATAGAAAATGAGATAGCCATCTAGTTGAGGTTGTGGCCAAATGGTTGTAGTGATGGAAGTAACTTATTTCATAACATATACTTCAGGGCTTTTCATTGTCAAACAAATTCTTCATAATGATTTCTTCAAAACTAATAAAAAAAACATTCCTAATTCAGAAAAAAAAAAAAAAAAAAAAACACCAAAGAAAGAGCTCAAATGTTAACTACATTCTTATTATGCTTTCAGCAGAATTGAAAATATGAAGTTTGAAGACAATGCCTTTTTTCCATGATAAGTAACATGGGAAGAGATGTACAAAAATAGAATAGTAGATTAAGTAAAGAAGCAGATCAAGGAACGTACCTGAAGTATTCCTACAGCAGCAAACTTGTCTAGCATAGTTTTGGAATGAACTGGATGATTCAAATTCAAAGGCTTTATCAATATTTCTACATTCTGCAAAAATATTATAACTTCAGATTTTGTCTCACTTTTATTGCAATGAGTATTCAAACTGGGGAAAAAATTGAAGTTATAACCTATACATATGAGTATGTCTAGCTGGATGAAGTAGGGTTCTCTTTAAATATAAAATACTTTAGTTTTTTCAAACTTCGTAGAACTTAAATTCTTCCTATTGTAGTAGTTAGCAACCAAGTAGAGGTTGTAGTCACGTTGGAAATATGACTTAAGGTGGATTTAAATTCATTAATTTTTGGAATAGCAATTATGTGAATCAACCTTTGATGTGAAGCACTCATTCCAATATGTATACTTCATATCGCCGAACATGTTTGTTCTACGGAGGTTATCAATGAAGACCTTCACTTTCACAGCCTGATAAAATGTAGAATAAATACTTCAGTACAGGTAAACAATAATAATAAATGGTACATGGTTGGTCAAAGAAATGAAACACACATCAGAAGACACCAAATGTCTGTCAAAAGGGAGGCCAATAACAAAGCCCTTCAAGGAGTATGTAGAGACCTGCATGAAAACAGATGAAGTTGTCATCATATATAGCTTGGGATATTATGGCTTAAATAGCCAAAAGATGTACCGACAAAAAATTAGAATAAATATACATAATTTTTTTGACTGAATAAAAAATTGAAAAATTACACTACAAAAAAACTAAGGAAGGGACATCTTAGATTACAAAACCAATAATTGCTCAGCAGAAAAAATGATCATCATGAAAATGGAAAACAAGTAGAAATAGCAAAGAGCCTTATGTACCTCAAGGATGTAGAGTTATACTCCTCAAGACTCACAGATGAAAGAAGAAAAGAAATCTGACATAAGAAAGAGACTGGAACATGAATGATTGTAATTGTATCATAACACCAAAAACTTTCAAGAAGTCATAAATGTTTACAACACGAAAGCATGAGAGATTTTGTCAACTTCACCCAAAAGTCAAATCTAATGGAAATGATTATTAGTATGACATGTAACATCCCCAACACAACACAATAATTCGTCATGTAAACAATCATTTACTTTCAGATACCACACTTATCAATTGGAGATCTACAGTTCTCCCATAGTGCCACTGCTATGACATGTCACATAACATAAAACCAGCAACTCCAGAGAGATAAATTCACACAACTGACAAGCAATGGTAGGAAGGAGTGAAACTATAAAACTGGATGTACGTACAGACAGAGACATAAGCTTTAACTATTGACAAGTACAGACTACAAGACATGAAAACAATAACAAATTTACTAACTTTTTGCTCAAGGTTTGATTTTAAAAAATATAGTAATGCTACTGGCCTGTTATGATGTTCATTATTCATTTCATTCAAGGCTATAGACTTACCTAAACTAACACATTTTATAAATACAAGTGTAATTTGAATGCAAGAGACGTAACAAGCTCACCAGACTCTTAAAATCAGCAGCCATTAAATTAATGTTTGTCTTCTTCCTGACAAGGACACTGGCATTGAACATAACAAGCATATGCGTTACTTACAGAAAATACTACAACTTTCATTTTTACAAAGTGTTTGGTTTAAAGGAGGGAAGTGCAAGGGAGGGAAAACTCTAGATATTTGGTTTGGTTAAAAGGGGAGGGGAGGGGAAGGGAAATAACACTCTCCATGTTTGATTTGCAATGATAGGAGGGAAAACAAAATTAATTGAATATGATACCCTTATAATAGTAAGTATTTTAAATACGTGATTCTACTATTATAGTACCAAGATGCAACAGGTGTGACTGTGCTTATTGCTACTTACCATTATAATAACAGAAGCAACAAGAAAATTGAATGATATATGTTACCAATTGTGATGTTCTGATACTAATTCCATTGTCAGTAAAGGTGGTTGAAACATTGCTATCTATTTAATATTGGGTTATTAAGTATGAAAAATTATTGGATTATTTACACAGAGGGATTGGGATGTATCATAGTCAGCCAATAAGAAAGGTTTCCTTTCTCAAATGAACAATATGAAGACCTATTGACTCTAATCATATTGAGCCGAGCGAATTCAAGTAGTTTGAAAGTCCCTATCGTTCTCTTCAACATTTGTATTTTCCAATCAATTACTTCCGTTGTTTCATATAGTAATGCTGCCGTGTGCCACATGGTGTTATGGTTTTAAACTTTTACATTCACAATTACAGCAATAGTTTAAAGAAGACTTATTTTAAGGTTTACAGATAACCATGCATTGTAGAGGGTATTTAAATTATCTACGTTTCAGTATGTGTATGCTAGAATGCCTGAGCAATAGGAAAATTTAATGATTTTAGCTTGATAAAGATGGGACTTTCAGGGAAAAAGTAGTGAAATTTAAAAAAGAAGGATGCTTTTATCTCTAAGATGTACGAAATCAAGACTGTTTTGAAGGACTTCAACATTGTTATACAGAGAGAGTAATATGGTAAGCTGAAACAAATAATCTCCTATGAATCTATGATGGTATGATTCAAATAACCTCCTATAATGGTGTGATTCAACAATCTTCAACATTGGAGCCAAAAACTGTGAGAATGGATTTTAGCAAATAAAGCACGGATACTGACACGGACATCAGACACACCAGTAATAATTTGAAAAAATCAATTAATTGAATGTAATGAATGTGTCGGTGTCGTGTCAAACCTAACATGTGTCGAACTAGGACATGCCTTCGATCATTTTACCCCATAAAATTCTCGGCAAAACAATAAATTTTTTTACAAAAAAAATATTATCCCCTCCTATCCATTTCTCTCCAATCAAACACCATATAGCATCAAAAGGGAGTTAATATCTGAAATTATAGTCTCATTATGATACCTGAAAGGTGAAGCAACTTTGTTATCAAAGTCAGAAAGCGCAAGGCCAACATATTTATCGCCAACATCTAAACCAATCAACCTTCCTTGTTCTTTCTGTGTCGTCTTCATCAAATCATGAAACAACTGCAACGGCTTCATCTGCCTCATCTCATAAACCAATAAATGAATAATGTAATGCTGCAAAATTTGAAATAGCAATGAAAATTAGATAAATAAAACCCTAAGCTAAAGAATAGATAATAGTTACTCTGAGCAAAGCTAGGGCTTTCAATTTCACAGTTTTAATTTCAAAATTCTAAGTAACTCCGATCACAGCAAAATATAAATTAAAAATATCAGAGGAGACAAAACCTGTTATGGTAGATAATGTTGGGAGTTGTAGTAGACAGCGCCGCGGTGACTTGCGGTGGTTGTAGGCAGTGGCAGATCTAGGACCCTGGTTCAGGGGGTGCAAAATATTAACCTTTAAATAATAATTTTAATCATATTAAATATGTAACATACTCAAAAAATTACATTGTATTCAATTAAAATTGTACTAAAAAACTACATAAATGCTCTATAATTGTCTTCTACACAATTTTCATAGTAGAAAACAATCTTTCAACGGTTGTTGTGGCAACAGACAAAACCATCGCTAATGGATAAACAAATATATCTTCTAGTTTCAACAAACTTTTTTGAAAGATCACCAATTTCTTTCAAAGATGCAACAAATATTTATCCATAATCTCCTACTAGTAACAACAAATATTTTGATCAACAAACATAATCAGTTAATAAAGATAAACTTGCAATGGTAAAAAACATAAGCATAAATTGCATTCTGTGTATTCTATTCTGTATACATTGCATTCTGTTAAAAGATAAACCACAAACATGCCAAAGCATGAATTGCATTCTGTCACAATGCACAAAGCCACAAACATGAACCACAAACAATTAAAGTTGGACAGTGTCGAATTGTAACTTGTCAATTGCATTCAAAACTGAGCAGATGCAGATACCTCAGAGTGGAATTGGACAAAACCTTTAGACTGCCCAAAACAATCAAAATGCATAAACATAAATCACAAATAATTAAAAATAAAAATACAAAACTGAAGAAGAAGCAGGCCCTTTCGATTAAAATAAAAACTGAAGAACAAGCATCAATCTAAAGCAACGCAACACTTTAAATTCCCAATTAAAAAAAAACCTAAACTCACTAAATCCTAAAATTAAGAATCATTTCCTATTTACCTTGCTGAACTTCTCTTCTGTTGAGGCTGGTTGGGTCGCGCGCGAATGGTTCCTTGCTCAGGCAGGGAGAGGGAGACGATGAAGGATCTGCGCGGTGTCAGAGAACGTAATTTAGGGATAGAGAGAAGTAGATAGTATAATAATTGGAAATTTAGCTCAATTTTAAATTTAAATCATTTATGTTTTTTTTTTAATTTGTTCTGTTAGTTACATTTTATTTGTTTAACTTATATATTAATTTTTAAAACATATTAAATTATGTATATAATAATTTAAATTTGATAATTTTTTTAAATTATTATTATAAAATGTTAAATTTTAATTAAAATATTACAATAAATTGAATATCAAAATTATTTTACATGTGAATTAAATTAACGATGTTTATTTTGTGAATATATATTTATTCCTTTATTTTTAAGGTGATATGTTATTTAAATGGTTATAAAAGAAATTGTTGAAATTCAAAATTATGAGTAGTTAGTCTGGTCAGGAATGGAGGCTGAATATATAAGGAGAATGACCCATAAACTTAATGTCTTAAAGTTTTGGGTTGAGATGTGATGTCTAAATCTCTTGTGAATCTTGTTTTGCTCATTCCGAATGTTGTGCTCGATAGACTAAGGATTACGTTAAGGATAAAAAATAGATAATTAGTCTAAATCATCAAGTAGTTCATAAAAAAATTTAACTTATTATCATAAAAGTATTTCAATGATATAATTTGTTGTCGAATTAATCTATGACTATTACAACATTAATGACCAAAACAATTCATATATTGAAGATTTCAGAACTAATTTATATTTTTGTTGAATCGACATTAAAATAACAATGTTTTATATTTATAAGAACTAAAACATTAGTTTAATAATCATTTAAAATAATAATTTAATATTATTAAAAATAAATAGATGTAATTTAATAATATTCATTCCAGCAATATTATTATTTATTTTATTCAAAATTTGTTATATAAAAAAATTGTCACAGATTAGCTCAAAAATAATTTTTTTTAATAAATAATTCACTGTAAATTAGTATTTAAAAATTATTTAAAATTATAATGGTGATTTACGATACTCATAAGAAGCATAAGTTACATTTTTCTTTAATATTTCCGATTGAAATAATAATTCTATTGATATCATCCCATAAAATTAGAAAAGCAACTATTTTAATTTAAACCGCTAATAAATATCTTCGTTACATCAATGCATCTACCGTAAAACTTGTTTTTATGTTATACAAAATGAACATACTTTTAGGGTTATTTGTACACAGCATACGTCGTTTAGAATCTTTTGAATGTAAATTATTTATTTATTTTTACCCGAATAATATTTTTAACTCTTTTGTTCAATGATCCTCAACCCTTCATCCTCCCTTCTTCTTTCACTGGTCTTAGAAAATCTGCTCCTTTCACCATTGTTGGATTGCTTGCTCGCAGGCCACCCTCGCCAAACAGAGGAATATAATCTTTATGCTAAAGTGAGGGATACATTATAAAGAGTAAATTAATATTAAATAAACTAATGTTAATATTATGTTCACATCTACAATAAAATACTACATTCATACCTGTTACTTTCTTCACTCGATTAAGAAAAATTGATAGAAAAACTTGATATTTTATATTTCAATAAAATTAATAATATTAATAAGGGATATGTACAGAAAATAAATAATAAATACTTTTAATAAATTAAAAAAGTACTTATAATTAAAGACAAATAGTATAAGTTTATTGAAAAAATAATTATTTATTTTCTCACTTTAATGCTATTGGCTTTACCAATCTTAATTTGATCTAAATATTGTAAGCTCAACACGTTGCCATTTTTCAGAAAACGGTGCCACTTAACTAAACTTTTTGATGCTATTATGGAATTTGCCTTTTGAATTATGTAATGTATTGTGAGTTGGAAGAAAAATGTTGAGACTCGCCGCATAGCTAAAGAAGGTATAAGTTTTTGTGCTCGAGGCCCTATGATGGGGAAGGTCGTAGTCGTACAAAGGGTCGTGGCTGGTTTAAAAATGTTTATTTTTTTAATAAGTTAAATTTAATGCGAAAATACGGTGCATCAATCTATAATAGAAGAGTTTTTGATTCATACAAAGAGATTTTAATTAACATATTTTCAATAATACTAGCAGAAATCCAACACACAACGAATTATACTACTCATAATTTATATCAACGGCTAACATTGTCGTAGGCTATTTATCATTGGCAAATGCAATATAGGGTATTTAATCCTACAGAAGTTTTAGTTTTCACTACACGCCAACATCCTTACAAGCCCCTTTTACAACGCCATTTTTAGAAGTTTAAAATAATAATAATAATAATAACAAAATAAAAAAAGGGAAATCAAAGTTTGGCTGAGAAAACTAAGACCATTTGACAGAATAGGCTGTACATGCTTAAAACTGTATTGTGGATGAATAATTCTTACCACTATATCACCCAACTAAAATCTACCAAAATCTTTCCTACATCTGTGTGATCTGTCAACTGTATAAAACTAGTAGTCGCTACTACCAAAATCCTTCCTACTTCAGCCTAATTATTTCAGACGGTGACATGCAAATAAAAGGCTTACAACGACAAGGATCAAGATACAAATTTCCCATTAAGATGAATTAAAAATGACTTGAGACAACATACGAATCAATTTAATCAATTTAATGGTCAACGACTACCTACAATGCTTAGTTACCGTTTTATGCATAGTAATGGAGAAAGACTTTGAAGTTCGACACGTCTCTTAGTTGCTCTTCGAAACGCCTTTTGATTTTTCCACCTTAGACATTCCGTCCCATTCGAATATCTAAAATTACTACCATTGTCATTCCTAGGTGCAAACATCTTGCAAGTGTGACTGGGTACATCTCTCTTCTGTTTCTTTCTAGGGTTAGTATGCCTGGGAGAAGGGGTTTTAGGCTCCTCAAATTTACCGCAAGTTAATCTGCAAAACATAAAGATAATCACTAAAAATTACCCAAAAAAATTGATGCAAATAAATGACAGCTCTAGTATATGGTCTAGATACAAGACAGAACCAATTATTTCTGATGCCAAGTTGATTCAATAACAAACAGGGAATGGAGGTTATACATAAACTAATAATAATGTGAATCAAGGGGCTGCTGGACAATATGAAGACACACCAACTGATACCTAACAAAATTTATTAAAACATTTCCCAATTCCTACAACCGAATGAATCTTTCTGCAGGTAATCCATCAGACATGCTTGGCCAAGGAAACAAATTATAAATCTCAAGCAAATTAAATTCGAAGGCCACAATCAAAACATGCAATAGCTATTAGCTACAACGTAACAAATTAGAAGTGCATACAATAATCTGACCTGTCATGGTTAGTAGGGAATCCTGTACACGGGTTACATGCAGGGCAAATGTAGATCTCTCGTGTGCATTGTAATTTCATGCAATCAAAGTGATACCACTCACTACAATGATAGCAAGCAATCATCCTTCCGGGATCAAAGGGCTTCCGACAAATGCAATAAAGCATGCATCGAGCTCTTAACATCTGTTGTAAATAAAAACAATATCTAATTAGCATCATGTCAAAAACATGTAAATGATATTTCAATAATACAGAAGAATAAAACTTGGGATGCATAGGTTGGGTTGGGTTTGGTTTGAGAAAAAATAGGTTGAGATCCATTTAGAAAACTTTGGGTTGGGTTGGGTTGTCAGCTCAAGATATTTTTCAATTTTCGAAACAATTTAATTTGAAAAAATAAAAAATCAAAAGAAAAATGATTTTAAGATAAAAATTTATATGTTGGGTCAGGTTTGAGGGTTTCAATTGACTTGAGACTCGACCTAGATTTGGTTCATCCTCGAATCACTTGAAATTGACAAATTGCCCAGACCAAATTAATTTGTGACTTCATATCATATCATCCGGTTGACTAGATTCTATAGTCAGAACCCACTAAAACTCAATAGACATAACAACCACTTACCCTGAGTTCCTCATTTGCGTCAACAGGCAAGTTTTCACCTTCCGCTACAAGTTCATATACTTTATCCAGGCTGAGTGCTCCAGAATCATTTGATACCTGTCCATGATATATAAATAGTTAAAATCTGGTGAAGAGAGAGAAAGGACACATGGATTATGACAATACTTTCGGAACAATCAGAACCTTTTTGGCTAGTTCTACCCAATGCAAGCCCAAGCAACTCACATTTGTAAGTTTCAGCATATAGTGATCTTCGGGTGATATTTCCATAGACATTCCCTGTCATGTATTTAGACGTTTCAACTTTATTGACAATAAACTGTATAAAAGAAATAATGTTTTAAATAAAATAAGGGGACAGGCTATATTTTGGTCTTGATACCAAAAAGCATTAAAACCTGGCCAACAGCATATACCTCTTTCAGATGCTTCTGAATCTGTTCAATAGTTGGCTTTTGTACACCATTTAACAATATATTGACTTTAACTTTCCACAAGTATTTTGCTAAAGCCAGCTCAAGGTCACAATTATCACCCTCATCATAGACACCACCCAATTTGCTAGCCTATATATAACATATTCAATCAGAAAAACCACCCCAAATGTAACGACCATGTGTTCCAGTAAAGAAAAAATGAAATCATAATCATTTTCAATAGTAACACAAAACGGTATCACAGGGTATAGAGGATTCAGGCAAAGCATATCCAAGAGTAATACAACATTTTCTACAATGGTGATTGAAATCATTTAGGAAAATAGATTTGGTTAAAAATAAATAACATGCCTTTATAGCAATGGTTAATTTTTGAGAGATGGCGGTAATATCTTCATTTACATAAGCTGATGAAAAGTTCACTACTTCTCTCAAGCCAGATTTACATGCAAAGGCTTTCTCGACAAGTTGGTTCAGAAGTTCTCTTTCGTCAATCCTGATATACAAAATACACAAACCAATGAATTACAACTTTTGCCACTAATCACAAAGCTACTGTGACTACAACGACTAATACACCAGCTCAATCCATTCCCGTAACAACATAGAAAAGAAAGAGAAAACCATGAAAAGAACAACAAAAATATGTGAACTAAACGAGAATGACAGCGTGCAGAGTTCATTCCAGTATGTTAGAATATTAGAAAATATCTTATAATATCTTTGATATTATATTAAGAGTATCTTGAGTTATTTTCTATGATCAATTTTTAATCATAGAGATATCTTAGAATATCTCTAATTATTATTATGATGTATTCCTAATTTAGAATTAAGTCTATGTTTTTCTATAAATAGATATTAGTATTGAGTCTTTTGTAATCAAGTCAACATTAAACTATTATCAATAATATTCAAATCCTTATTATTTTCTCTTCTCCTTTTCTCTAAAATCCCACAACTTCAACATGGTATCTAGAGCCTATTTTGATCCTCCTTGAACAATATCACCTCTATTCCGCTGCCGAGTTCCCAACAGTTAGGGAATATAATCATAGTTTCTCTTTTCCAACATTCCGACACGTTTCACTCGTTTTCCATTCAATTTGCTATTGCAGCCGTTGCCACTATTTCCGGCAAATTTTCCTGCAAACAACAGTCATCTCCAAATCAGGTCATACCCGAAAGCGCGTCGCCAAAAACCATCACACTCGCTCTCACACGCTGTTAATCTCTCATGCCAGTAGATCTGCGCCGCCGTTTGCTGCTGCATGTCGTCACTGCTGCCCTGTCTGCTACTGCCGCCATCTACTGCTGCCAACGTTGCTGGAAAAGTTTTCCAGCACAACCACTTCCATTGTGTGCGGAATCTCCCAATCTACACAACCCAGATTTTTTCTAGGTCAAACGTTGCTCCACGCACGCTCATGTGCCACCCAAATCTGCCAGGTTCATTCCACGCACCGCCGCCAACAGCCTCGAGCTTAGGCGCGTTTGTCCGCCTTCCGACACAATGTTTCAGTCGTTTAGATTGGGTTTTCCTTTCTATTTTCAGATCTGCCCTTACTTTCCAATTTTGATCAACGAAAATATATGTTATTATTCAAACAGCCATTATCTCTTCTGTTTTGGACGCATTTTCTCACTGCGTTGATCGAGCATGGTTTCATTTCATTAAAGTCGCACTGCTTCTTCTTGTGTGTTTGTCATGCAATTTAGTTCTTATTAATAGATTATAATAGTGGCTTCTATTCCCACCAACGATCATTCCGGTGGTGTCCCTTTTCCCACAGATGAATCATATTAATGATGACTTCTTCTATTGATGGTTATTCTGACAATGTCTTTTATTTTCATGACTCACTTTAGCTTGACAATTTAACCCAAATGCACTGGCCCCATCTTTGTCCCAGATGTACTGGCCTTGCATTTCTCTCCTTTAAGCACGCTTCTCCAATATTATTGGTTTAAAGCTTCCAAATGCAGTTTTTACAAGGACGGACATTGTTTTGTTCAACTGCTTGCCATGAATTTTTCTCATGCTGATGATCATTCCAGCTATTTGGCTAGGTTCTATTTATAGCAATTCTCTTCGACTTCACCTGCATCCCTGAGTTGCCTTTCCATCTTTTTTATTATTTTGTGGAGCAAAACATTGTTTTTCTTTTTTGTAGCAAGCTAAAGCTTAGTAAGCCTTAACTTGAGGGGGAGTGTTAGAATATTAGAAAATATCTTATAATATCTATGATATTATATTAGAGTATCTTGAGTTATTTTCTATGATCAATTTTTAATCAAAGAGATATCTTAGAATATCTCTAATTATTATTATGATTTATTCCTGATTTAGAATTGAGTCTATATTTTTCTATAAATAGATATTAGTATTTAGTCTTTTGTAATCAAGTCAACATTAAACTATTATCAATAATATTTAAACTCTTATTATTTTATCTTCTCTTTTTCTCTAAAATTCCACAACTTCAACACAATATATCCAAATAATGGACTTTGTAATATCGAAAATCTAAATTTCAAACAGCATAATATAAACAGAAAATTATTAGAATTTTCCATGGATGGACCAAATGCAAACTCAGCCAATAAATATTCCCATTCTGATAAGATCTGGTACACTCAATCTTTGTCAGCACTAGCACAAAAATTTACAGAACACCCTAATCTTCCTTATCTTCCCCAAAGATATGATCTACCTACCAACAGACCCCTTGACAAAAACATCAAACCATTCGGTCCAATATTCACATTCTACAAATTTTCCTGAGAGCACTTTAAAAGTCAGTATAAAATGAATATAGTCATTAAACAAATGTAAAGGATGATTATCGGGGCCGAAAACTAGGGTAAGTGCAACATCACTGACATTTTCCAGTGCAGCATTTTCATAGGACCTGTAGCACATCAGCCTTTGAAAATCCAGTATTGTCAAGGAGCTAATGTGGATAAACTTCTCCACAAGTATCTCCAGAAAAGAAAAAAAGTTGAAATATTCTTGCAATAAACATGATATTTCTAACTTAAAATCTCTCAAGAAGCAAATAAAGATTTTATGTGAATCATATATTACCACAGACAGAAATGTTCAGCATCAGACAGAAGTTCGACAAGAATGCTCAAGTCAATATGCTTTTCAAACCTCTGCATAAAGCAAAAGAATAGTAGAACAACATGAGTTTACAGAAAAGAAAAAACAGAACTAAACTACAGTTAACTTGAGACAATATCCTACCAGGAGGTGACTTCCATTCGAATACTGAGATTTACCCTTCAAAATTTCACAGTAAGAGCACTTATAGTCACAGAGGCCAGTGTCTTTTGCTGTTAGTCCAATGCACCGCAAGTGATAGCTGCTCACATGAAAGATAAATAAATCAAAGGGCATTCGCATGATATTGATTCACAGAACAAATAGATCAAACTAAATTATTAATCAAAGAACAAAGGTACTGTTGTTTTTTTTACTAATAGGTGAATGAATTGCCATTTAATGAAGCTAGGTCATTTGACAGTCTACTTACTGTTGAAACTTTCACATAGTACAATTTAATCTGACTGTTAAATATGTTAATTCATGTTAATGTAAAATAATAATAATATAATAATAATCGGAGATTGATTTTACGAATTATTTAAGTTCAATTAATATGATTATATCAAAAATTAAAATTATATTCAAAACAAACTGCTTAAATAAATAAGTGCAGCTGAGTATTTTCAAACGAATTTACCCAACCTGAATAATTTACAGCTATGAAATGAAAAATAATTAACATTTCAATTGAGAAAAAAACAACCATTATTTAAAAGGGAAAGAGTTAAGATAGTTATGACACAAAAATACAATCAATAAAAGTTTTAGTACTAATTGGTAACGCAGTACTAAACGGTACCAAACCCTTAAATTTTAAGAGTGCCGTATAAATTCTCTACATGTAATTGCCTGGTAAATTACTGAATTTCTCAGAGCTACTCAATTTCCACCACTAGAAACAAGGCAACAGGTAGCTTACCAGTCCATACAAGTGGAGCAAGTAAGAAATTCTTGATCTTCAGAATCAACAAAGCAGCAGTTACATAGGTTTGGTTCCTTCTGATTTTGCAGATTGCCATATATGTACAGTGATCTATCTAGAGTCTGTTCTATCTGAAAAATATAATGCAAAGCCCTAAGCAAACTGAATATGCAAATAGGCCACAAAGGAAAATATGTCAAAATGAAGACCTTCTGTAGTGCACGAAGCAGCGAATTTTCATTTTGGAAAAAAGTTCCAATATTATCCATGCATCTCTTCTTCCAATTTTCCACCTTCTCAACTTCAGATAAAATCATATCCAGTTCTGAGCAACTAAAGGCAATTGTATCTCCAAGTTCCTGAATTTAAGCAAATAAATATCAGTGCTATGCATGTGAGTCAGTGATATGTCATGTCCTAATAAAAAAACACAAACTGGAATAGGCTTCATGAAAGTTGTGAAAGCTTTCACTTCTAATAATAGGGTTTCAAATAATTGATTAACAAATAAGCCTGATATCCCAAAGATAACATCATATAATTAATTAAGAGCAATAAAATGAAACTTTTACACAAAAAATGTGTAAAATAAAAAGAAGGAATTTTAAAGGAACTTGACACAACTCGTAAGGCTTGAAGTAGATTGTGAATGAGAAAAAATGAAGAAAGCAAACTTTAACAATTCACATTAAATTAGAAGGAAGCTCATCATGATGACTGCCACTTTTTAGAAATGGCACCGCAACATAACCACCCAGAAAATAAGTTATAGATATGTAGTGCACCCAAAATCAATCTGATGATGCACAAGGCCACCTATTGATACAGCTAGAAAATACCTTGAGCTGCAACATTGATGACCAAGTTCGTTCCCTAGAACTTAGACTAAAAAATTGATGCACTTGCTCTTTCCATGACCTAAAATAAAACACAGTACACATGCATGTCAAATAAAAACACAGTACACGATCAATATATTCTAGATAAAGCTGGCTTAGACAGCAAACTAAACAAACATCGGAAAGAACTGTTAGAAGGCATAGAATCAAAATGAGCATGGATCAATAATAGGTTACAAAATATAAGTGTAAAACCTAACTATCCAGAAAATTGATTGAAACCAAATAATAATGAAAGATGACCTTTACAAGGATAAGAAGAATGAAATTCCATTTAGAAGACTGAAACTTATCACACTAACATCACATATAATCTTAATTCTACGATCAACAAGTAAGACTTACTTATGTTTTCCAATGGCTTCTTCAAGTTGACAAGTTACTGCCGCAAAGTTCATTCTAATAGTCTGCAGATATATGTTATAGATGTAAGCTGTTGATACCAAAACAGGTCTACTCAAGTACTATAATTAAGAACATGCTAAGAAGTTTTCTCCTATACTTTTTGCCCCCCTTAAATGTCATTAAATTTAATATTTAATATAGTTGTAAATTTAATGGAGGGTGATGCTCATGTATATAAATCACAGGATCCCAAAAAAAGACTAAGCCAAGTATAAAGTCAGTTGGGAGACAATAAGAAGTACAGCAACATCTAGGCTCTAGCCCCGCAACACTATTTGTCAATAACTCAATTTAAGAAACCCTAAATCATGTGACCATAAGATTATAGAAAAACTAAAACCGCATTATTTTCCTTGTAATAATGTCCAAAACCTCATTCCCTATACACATACCTATGAAAGATATATATTTATAAATAAATCTTCAAATGAACAATATAGACAATAAAAAAAACTACACAAACACGTACCTGATAATCAGTAAGAATATCTTGAACATCAGTCAATTTGCATCTCCTAGAATTGCAAGGTCTAGATATCCCCTCTAACGCTCTCCTAAGCCATTCAACCCCATTGACCAATACTTTCAATAGAACCCCAGAAGCAGAGGAATGAGAGAGGCCTTCCACAACCTCCAAAACATTCTATAGGATTGGAAACATATTAATAATAATTATTAAGAAGAAAGTGTCCAATGCTATAAACAAGAAGAAATCAATAAGATGAAGAGAAAAAATTACATAGATATGGAAGATAAGGAATCTTGCTTAACAAAGAACAAAGCAAAAAATAACCCAAAAAATAGAGATGTTAAATGGAACAAAAAGATCAAGAATTCCCTCAGCATATATGTTAATGAAACCCCAGTAAAAAGATCATGCGCTATACACCAAATATATGCCAGACGCCTAATCTAATCAATAAAATATTTTGCTTGCCATAAGTATTTTAGAAAAGAGAAAGAAATAAATAATAAAAAGTAATTGAAAAAAATCTCCAGAAGGAAAATAAATCCATGAAGCAATGATACATGTAAAGAAAAATTATAAACATAGCTATACGGTATAGTTATAAGTTATACCTATTAGAATTATGTCACTCTTGTCATTGAATCACAACAAGGTAAACTGATATTATATGATGAGCAGAAAAACAGGTATACTATATAGCATTCATATGAATGAGGATATATAACCAGCGTCAAGAGATATAGTTGAAAGAAGAAAGTGGAAGCCAGCATAGTCAAACAGAAAAATGGTGCGTAGGGCTGCAGCTCTGTGCAAATACAACACTTTGGAGCATAAATTATGACTAAAGAGTAACCTCTAAAGAAGGAGAATGATTGCAGAAAGATAGGGCTCTTTTGCACCACTGTAGTGTAGAACAAGATTCTAGGAGTTTGGAAATATCACTGAAGTCAAAGCCAAGAGATACACCAGATGTTATGGAACACTGGATTCTTTCAATCAAATCTCCCACTTTAAACATTAAATCACCACTTATCCCATGGACAGTGTTATCTGATTCAAATAAGCACCAAGCATCATCAAGTAGAGATTGTGCTTCACACTCCCATTGTTTGCAGTTATTCAAAACTAATTCAAGTGTCGTTCTTTCTTCCAAAGATACTTTAAGATGCTTTGATTGAGAAACCAACAACTAAAAGAATATAATGAAATTGTCATATTTACAGAGTTTATATTTGCAGCAGAGGAAAAACTGTAAAACAAAGAGGACAAAACATGAACCTGTAAGTCCTCAACTTTCCGCGCAGAATTTGACATGCAATTAGAAGAGACTAAATATGGCTTTGAATTCTTTAACCAGGACTTAGCTTCTGATAACGCTTCTTTGACATCATTAAGTGAAGCAAGAACAACAAATATATTTTCTGAAGCTCTGCAAAACACCAACATATGCAAAAAATATCATCAGCCAAAATTAGCTTGTCAAAGTTGCTAAAGATAAAACAAATATCTCAAGAATCGTTGAACCTTATCATGTCCTCAAAGTCAGAAATAGAAGCCTGAACTGAAAGAATTTCTCCAGCCCTTTCCTCCCAATGCATGGCAACACCAACCACACAAGATAAATTGGTGAATTGCTTCTCTCCCTCAATTCCTAGCCTTAAGAATTAAGAATCAACAACAAAAACAAGTAGTTGAATAAAATAAAATAAAATAAAAGGTAACAATATGCCAATTAAGACAAGGAATAGGAGTTAAAAATTACATAGCGGCCTCCTTAAGCAGTTGCTGAATGAATTCAAGGGGCATCTTAGAATCATGTGCCTGTACCAATTTCACATGATTTTAATCAGTTCTCAATGATGCAAGAATTGCTTGAGCTTTTAATGTTACAAGTAGATTAGCCCATGTATTCTAGAAAACCCGTATCTTTCAACATCTTTTTTTAATAAAGAAAGAACGACAAAAGTGAAAGAACAACACCAGTAAGTACAATAACTTACCCTTGAAGCTTTCTCTCGGCAATTAGCCTTCTTCAGCTCGATCTCCACTAAAGGTAACTCATCAACTACAAAACATAAACCAAACCTTAGGCACCGTAAATTAACAAGAAAATGAACAATTGCATGGGCCTTCAAAATATCCAAACTATCATAAAGCTGCAATAATCTTCACTACCTTGAATTTTCAAAGATAAACCTTCTTCAAGAATGCTCTTCAATTCATCAACTGCATTATGTTGATCTTCCTGTCTGTGAACTCTCCCTAAAACATCATTAAAGTGAGAAACCCATGAAACAGCATCTGAATGATAATTCCTTAGTAGCCTCAATTCCGGTACGTCAACTGTAAAACTGTCCCATTCCTGAAGCAGCAGGCCAACATTCTGCATATTTCCGTAGTTAATCAAGCTATGTGTTTTAACCTTCACGGAAAATGAAACTGATGAAGATATAGGTGCAAACCTTGAGATTCATAGGACCTTCTAACATATAACGACATTGACAACTACAAGATTCTGCCTGATTTAATAGATTCTGAAGTGCATCTATCTCTGGGAGTTGAACTTGAAGATCTGCAATCTATTGAAAAGTATAATTATGTGCAGATAATTGTGCTTATATATGTCACCGTTAGAATATAAGAAAAGTATCTCAAATATCTAAAATGGTATCTTAGAATAATTTAGCGTAACTTAGATTGCCCCTAAGGATTGGTTTCCAAATTTCCTTATATATTATAAAAGATGAGGAGGAGATCCATTTCCAGGTATTATATAGACATTGGGATCAACCTTATCTCATAGAGAAGTAGAAACAAAATGTTGTTGCCAAAAAGGGTAGCTATGGTTACACAATGTGGTAAATATAAATAAGATAACAGTAATCTTTGTATTTATTTTGATATATATATATATATATATAGTCACACATGAACTTAGCTTTTGCTTTGACATTTTGAACAACAACTATAAAGTATAAACACACAGCAAACTTAATGTTTAATAGGAACACGTCTTGTAAAATTAACAAAGCCAGGGTTAATGTACACCATTTTCAGAGTTTTTATTACCTCTGATTTTAACTTGTAAAGAACTTCAATGTCTAATGCAGCAAGGTCTTTAGCTGAGATGCAATTTCTAACACTAGCCAGCCATGCCTGATTGATCTCAAACAAAAAAAAAAATCATGTGAGCAAATAAAAAGTTAAGTTAGTGAATCGTGCGGTAAGGGGTCGGTGACGCGAAATGAAACACATTCTTATTAAAAAAGCCATTTTGGAGGGAGAAAAACAAGTGATGCCAAACATAAAGAAAATAAATTGAAGATTGACCATAGAATTATACAGGTAAAAAAGCATCAAACTATCATGTCAGGCAACATATACCTTCGTTGAAGAAATTCTCCCTTCTAATTTTTTAGTCTCTTTCATGTAGATGGGTAAGCCACACGCTCTAGAGTATAAAAGCTGCAACTCAGACATCTGAAACAAAACAATATCAATCAAATTGAATGGACCGGAAAAAAGAATCAAATTACATTATGCTAGAAAGAAAAAAGGCTTATCAGACATATTTACAGTAGGGCCCGATCCTTTTCCGTTTTTTTTTTTTTGAGAAAAAGAGCTTTTGGTTAAAATAATGTTTAAAAAAACTTATAAGATTGGCTAAAATTGCAGCCTCTATAAGAAACTCTAAATACAAGTATACAGAGTCACAATTAACAAACTTAACAAAAATTTCCTAAAGTTGGTATCCTCTGAAAAAAAACAATTTGTAAGAACTATGTAAGACTTTTGAGAGGGGGAAAGCCAAAAATGATAAATATAAATATAACAATAATAATATTAATAACAAAATAAATATATATTCGTTTAATGCTTTTCTCATAGGCTAAAAATAGTAACCTTTGAAAGAAGCTCTAAAAACAATTATATTATAAAATCACTTTTTATAAAACAAAAAAGAACAAACAAATGTGTCATTAAGTTATGAAGAAAAGACATAAAGATCCTACAAGAAAGTACCTTGGAACACATTGACAAAGCAGTCTCAATCTCCTGAATTAACAATCTTGCTTCTTCTGCATACTCCTGCATCAACACAAGTTAACATGACAAATAAATGGCAGCAAATTGCAACCACCAAAAACAATAAAACTTTTTATTGTCAAAGCACCTTCAATTTATGATAATGAGGCTCATTGCATGGTACAGGGTTAAACCTCAGTAACTCATCAACATATTCTAAATGAATTTTCTTTAAACTTGGGTCCTGATGACACAACCATAACTCAACTTTTGTCCCACACTCTTTTATCCCTTCTGCCCATTTCTGAGCTTCAGTCAAATTCATTACCATATCCCGAACCTACATCCAAAAACAAAGTGGAATTTAGTACAGAGCATAATGTTTTTACTGAAGCACATTCAAAGGACACGACTAGAACTCACAGAATCCATCTCGGAACCAGCCCAAAGAAATTGTTCAGCCTTCCTTAGTGTCGTAACAAATGCATCAGTCACAAAATCTTTTTGAAGAATAGTACTAGATTGCAGAAGCCATTCTGTAGCAAGTTGAGTGAAAGTAATGGAGCTACCTTTCACCTATACACAACAAGGAGTCTCAGAAGACTATAGTACGATTTTTAAACAAAACAAACATATCCATAACAATACCAGCATTATATTAGATTATTCCATAAAGTTCAACATAGCATAGCACTAACAGGAGAGCAGCACAGTCAAAGATATAGAAGCAGAAGGACGTTGAATCTTTTGATTTCAGAAAGATAAGTAAACTTAAGTATTGGAAGCAATATTGTAATTTGGAGTGGGTAAAATGAAATATGCTTATATATCTGACCTTTTTTGTCAATGCACTCAGACATGAAGACTGCCTTTTTACACTTCTACTCTCAGCTTTGTCTTCAGAAGTAGATTTGTCAAAAGAAAATGCCATGTCATACAATACACCAAGTGAATGACGATAGAGAAGACGAAGTTTTGCTGGTTTGCACTCACAAAGGTGTTCCCAGTGCTGCACAAGAGAAAACTGATTTCAGTCTATAAAACAGAAAACACCTGTAAGGGAACAAAGCATGATTATTCAAATCCTAGAAATCTTATGCTGTCCAAAGGACTTCTAGACATTACAATATCGACATTTCAAATTCTTCTCAGAACCCAACTGAACAGTATAGTTCCTTGTACATAGGGGGTTAAACCACATCATTAAGAGATTAGATTTGCAGGATTATTTCGTATGTATGGTAGGAACCAATGTTATCGAATGGCGGCCATGGCGGAAAGCGGTGGCAGGATTTCAACAATTCGCCATGGCCATTTTACACATGATGGCATATATGGTGGTTTATATGACGGCAAAAAATAGTGGACTTTGGCCTCTCCGCCATGGACTTCCATAGAGAACACTGGTAGGAACCATTGGCCATAATTGTAGAAATTGACAAGGGCAGTAGTTTCATTTCCTAGAATAATGTGTATATTATTTCAGATTAAGATCACACACTCTTTTAATGAAACAGTAAGAAAAAATGTATCCGACAATTTTTTATCTGCTTTAAAATTCTTAATCTTACTTGATACATTAAAAAAAACAACCACAAGGTTCATAATTATGCAAATACAGACAATAATAGGATCCTCATATCTGTCATACAATAATCTTTTCCCTGATCAGCACCAGTACAACTACAACCAAGCATATTTTTATAAAGAACTGTTTCCCAAAATCCTGATATTGGTGGCAACAGAAGAAGATGAATGCTTCATGACAATAAAACACAATATCAATAACCTCAGTCACATTCATTTACCTCCAGACACACAAAAGATGATGGCCTGCAACTGCATACAACTGCAGATAGATAGAGATATTGCTGGCAAATAATGCATGTTGGATCCTATAAAAGACACCAGTAAATTAGACCGAAAAGACCAAATTAATGAATTATCGTTGCATATTATGATATGTTAAAAACACGCAGTACCTCTTCAGTTCCTACATATTGCGGACATTTTCGAGGAGCTAAACAAGAAGATTTAACGATGCCACTTTTCCAAAGTTTCTCCCTCCAGGATTTTTCCCTATCCGATATCCTCAACAATTCCATTTTCAAATAAGACGACCCTCTGCTATCAACATCACCATACTGAACATTGAAAAACACGTAAGAGAGTCAGCAACATTGATCAACAACTAAACTTTAATAATATGTAGGCATTATGTAAGTAATAGGCCTCTTACCACTAGGACTTATGTTAGAAAGATGCATAGAAATCACATTAGTGTTTGGGCAGAAGTTACATAATATAAGCAGGCAGTAAGTGTTATGTAACTGATCTAGAAGTCACAAAACTGCTGTAGGAAGTAAGAATT
The DNA here is from genome assembly GCA_037974875.1 of Cicer bijugum. NCBI lineage: Eukaryota > Viridiplantae > Streptophyta > Magnoliopsida > Fabales > Fabaceae > Cicer > Cicer bijugum. The sequence continues at coordinate 1,768,501 of JBBPBT010000152.1, read as the reverse complement.
ATAAATATAGGCTAAAAGGGAAAAAGGAGGGCATTCAGTATTTCGTATGTTGGTTGGTTTGAGAGAGACTAGGCTCTCTAATTCCTAGAGGTTGTTTAATTTACAGAAATTTGCATTTGTATGTTTTCTGATAATTACATTTTATGTATGTGTTAGTAACCCTCTCTGCAGAAGTAATTTCTCAAATCCCAGATTTGTATACTGCAGTCCATTGATAAACAGTGTCAGTTTCGTAGTATTTCCCCATTAATAAACTGTAACAATACCAGTTTCTAACACATCAGTGCACTCTGTTAAGTATAAGTAACAGGAGGATAAGAAATCCTCTTTAAAAACATATGCACAAAAGCATCACACCACTGATTGAAGTGATCTGTCGCAGTTGTTCTTTTATATGTATAAAAAGACAACATTAAAAAATACTTAAATTAGAGTAGTTTAGTTTGCTAGTAAGATTTTGTTATAAATTTATAATTATAAAATTGGTACCAAATTTTCTGAATTGTAGAAGAAAACAGTGAAAACAAAAAAAAAAAAAAAATTCACAAAATATTGGACAAAAGAAAGGAGAACGATGGCAAGATGGCATTTTAGTGATCATCAGGAATACATACAGCAGAACATCTCAGGTTTTTGATTCGTCAAGATATTCTCATTTAAACGGATGCAACATACTCAGAACAAGTGCAAACCTGGGCTACTACACAAAGAAGCTCCTCATGAGACAAGACAGCTGTTTTGTGATAACGCTTATAGAGATCAGCTCCAAATGCACCATATGGTAGCCAGTCAGCTGGGGCAAAATTGACTGCCTCTGCACAATTTAGACCTGAGAACACAAACATATTATACAAATGACATACTTAGATTATATTTAAACTGGTAATTTGGGATGGAGACAAAATGTAACTGCATACCAAGATTGAAACCACCATGATAAGATCTGGGGAAAGTAATAACAAAATTTCCAGGCTCCTGGCAAACATCAACAATTAAAAGAAATGTGCCAAAGGTTTAATAAATACAAAAAGAAGACTATGATAAATAAAAGCAGCAGTGCTGCAGTAAGACACTGTGGACTGCAAATGAACTTGAATTTAATTAAACTCACAGTGTCTGTTTTAGTTACAATTTCAATGCATAATAACTACAATAGCAACCCACAATACTTTCCACAAATTAAATTATAAATGTCTACTAGCTGTGGAGTGTTTATTTATATTGCATACAATATAATACTACCTCAAGTCTTTTTTCATTATGACCAAATGAAGTATAACTTACATCAATGTAAATTATGTAATGCATTTTTATTCTAATTGTGTGATTTTAATGAAATCTTGTATTTAGTATTTGCAACAGAAAACTATAAAATTCACCAATGACAAGCAAGGTATATGAAACCTGAAGTATGCTGTAGACAGGAACTCCATTTTCTAGCAAGACAGATGGGTTTAACATGGTAACAAGCTGAAACAGTAGATCAGGTTGTGCATCAAACAGGTCAGGAAGACTGCTTCTCATCACCTACAAGGAAATGGAATATTTTATGACATGGACAACAAATATATGTCCACTCAAACAGGTACAAACTTCAACTATCAACACATCCTTAAAATTGAAAATTCAGGGCCCATTTGATTTCAAAAATGTTTTCTGATTTTATTTTCTTTTTTCACTTCTAATTTAATTAAATTAGAAAACTGACACCTTTCACTTTGCTTTCTGTTGTCGAAATTTTATAGGAAACAGAAAAAACAAAAAAAATGTTTCACTCCAGGAAACAAAATGAAAACAAAGTCGTAGAGTTGTAATTAAAAGTGTAAACATGAAATGAGGAAAGAAAATGTTTTCTCAAAATCAAACTGACCCTTAGAAACCCACCAGTATATGAGAAGTATATGACTATATATAGTCCCAAATGTTTTTTTTTTTTTCAGGTTTTGGAACTTAAAACGGGAGATATAATATAAAACATGCCATAAAGAATGAATTCACATACAACGAAATGTGGGCAGTACTACCAAAAACTTAAAACCAAATTTTGATGACCTCAAAACTTAGAGCAATGATAATCAAAAGATTCATCAATAGAAAAAACTTATGCTCTGTAAACATGTAAGGTAAAATAGCTTCACATTTACAGGCCAGGTAAGATAAAAATAATTTTGGTAAAACATAGCTCTCCAAATTTAAATAATTTTGATTGGGTGTTTGTATTAGCTCGTTTCTATAACTGTAATTTTAATATCATTGTAAAAGTATTATGTATGATCATGGCGGGCGTCCAAAAACCCGCCTTATAAATATGGTGCTGCGACCTGTGGCAGATATAATAGACGCTGTAGCCTGTGTAGTGGTTGGCACTGAATCTGCCAAGCCATAATGCCATTGAGGAAATTGACAACACTTACTATCTTCACCTCAATACAATTATTAAAAAATCCCTCTACACTGCATGTGACTACTTGTATTTATTCATTATTTGGAATAAGGTGACCAACCATGCCATAGTTATTCCACCTCTGTCTTGTTCTTCTAAATAAAAAATAAAATGATTTCAATGGATGAGTAGAATCCATTTGATAATATTATCTTTCTACATTAATAACTTCACTTCCTTGCCATTCACATGCATCATGTGCACCCAAGACTACTGAGTGAATGCACATATTTGTGCAAAAAAGGCACTAGTTGGGGTTCTACAATGAAATAAATTTGGACGGTTACAACATAAACCTTTAATCCTACAGGTATAAGGTTGAACTAAACAAACAAAATTAAGTGTGAATTACATGCTTTTGGCTGGAAAAAAAATGGTAGTAATAGTGGTGTATAGATACAACAAAAAAGCAAGACCTACCTTCTCAAATGCCCTGGCGTGACTACCAGGAACACTGTACCAGCACTTTGGCTCTCCCCTAGAACAAAAGAAATTAGAATTAACATTACAAGACAGAAAATATGAAGTGGCAGTAGCAATCTACAATCCAAATATATTTTTGAAAAATCCTGAAGAGTAAAACGCATCGCAAACACTAGCAGATGATTTCTACATTATGGCTCCATGATAAACAAATTCTACGAAAAGCAGAGCAAACAAAAAATTCATGAAAACTTCAATGTGCAAAAAAACTGCCGCGAGCCACATAAGCCTTGGGCAAATTGAGTCACCACGTTGAGTGTCAAGAAAACCGTTGAGCTTTCAAAAGGAAAAAAAAAGTGCATAGTATAATAGTCTCTTTGTTTAAAATGTGCCTTGGAAAACTACATTTTCCCATTTGCGGTGGCCAGAATCTTAACCAAATGGTCTTTAAATAATTATAATTACACTAGAATGTAGAAGCAATACAAAACTAAACCAGAATAATAATTTTCTGAGGGAGGAGAAAACTTTCCAAGTTCCAACACAAAATTTGAAATTGAAGCGGATATAAGGATGTCATACAAAATCATTTGCACCTTTCTTTCTATTTTGGCTACCTAGAAACTAAATATTAATGTAACTTCATTAAAGTTTAAGTTGATGATTAGATGATTCACTTTCTTGTTGCCATATAACTTTAGCAGATTGTATTTTCTATATCTAATAAGTTGTTCTCAATAGAGTAAATGTTACGAAATTGCTTCAAAACCAAGAATGAGTAAAAGGGGTTTGGGTAGAAAATTTGGAGGACTGCTATTTGCTACTGCCTTTTTGTAGAAGACATCAAATGCCAAGGGTACTTCTTGGCTCCGGTGTTTTGCAAGGTAAGCTTTTGTGTTCTTAGATGGAGAGTATTTCATACATATTTTAGACTCTTCATGCTTCTTTACCTAATATATGTGCTATTTTTGAGTATTAACCAGCCCTTCAGTTCCTCGGGGAAAGGAACCCGGATTAAACTACCGTTTGGTCGTAAGGTAAGTAAAGTCTTAACAAGAATACTACACAAACGATTCGACCTTAGTTGAAGCTCATTAACCACTTGAGTCAAACCACTTGATAACCTAAAATTTATACAATTGAATCAATAAGTTCAAGTGGTACATCAGAAGTACACGACAACCAAAGAAATTTAACATAGTTACATTGTCGCAAATACAACCAAATCTAGCTCCTGCAATCATGTTATAATAATTGAACATGATGTTCTCTTCATAAATTGTTGGAATTCCACCACTACATCACTTTAATTTTCCCTATTTGCATACAACAAAAACAGGCACATAGTTCTCGACAAAAAAGGTTTTAATATAAACAAAAAAAATGATGAATTGATGGTGTTTATAATTAATATATATTACAAGAAGAAAAAAATCAATTATAAATTGAAAACAGGGATAAAATAAAATTAGAACATACCAGTGTAGATAATTCATCGAGTAAAAGCAGTGATCCTCAAAATGCCAGCAAAAGGATGAGAATAGCATCCCAATATACAGCCAGGGTACCATAACACCAGTAATATTGTGATGAACAGCTCGGAGCATTGAACCTTTTAACTTGGGCAAGTTATTCAGGTTCCATGGGTTAGTAGAGTATTCTTGCCATAACTTGTCATCAATAGATTGTGGTTTCTGATTAGTTGCATTTGGGAAACCACTCCCATAGAGAGACGTATCCAAGTCATTTCCATACATAACCTCAACCTCACCAATCGATCCCTCCACAATCTCCCAGAACTTTTTCTCTATTTGAACCCTCGAAACCGGTCCCTGTCCAAACCATCTCCTCCTTGACCGGTCCGCAATGCGCTTAAAAGTTTCCAACGAGTAATGCTTCCCAGGCACAAAACCAAAGCTGTCCCTATCAGAACTCAAGCAGTTGAAACAATACCAGTTCCCTGGAGGAATTTGCTTCAACGGCGGTGAAAGACAATAAATATGCCATCCTTTATCGCACCTATCACACAAAAGCATTACCTCCCCATGCAATCCACTTTTACATTGTTCACAAATCTGACCACGATCTTCTTCCCTCACTTTTCGATCCTTAACTTTCAAAAAATCTGCAACACACGAACTCTCTACCCCGTGATCATTCTTACAATCCTCTTGCACACCTTTCTTACAATTCACACCCTTTCCTCGATTAACCCGGTTACAAAACTTCTCATAATCATAAAGATGCTCCCTATACAACTGACACAACACATGCTTAGCACAATCAGAAATCTTAACCGAAGATTTCAATTTCACAAACCTAGCAACATCTCCCCACTTCTTTCCATCAACAACCTTATCATACCCGCCAAACCGTTTCACAGCATTAAAAAGCTTACACAAATCCAAATCCTCACCTTCAAACACAATCTTTTTCTTAAGCTTCTTACTACAGTGATCCTTCAAAAACCTAGAGTATTCCAATTCAAAAGTCTTGGAATCAGAAGCAGCAGGTCGAACCTGAAGCTTGTGAATAGCTTGAGTCTTTGTAGGGAAAGTGAAAGAATCAAGATCCAAAGCAAAAGGAGGTTTCCAATTTTTAGGAGGAACAATCCTACAAATTCCATAGGGTTCAGCTTCCGGTCTAATCTTGTGAATGAAGTCCAAAGGATCTTTGAATTCATCTTCGGTAGGGTAATAAACAGGTGCAGCAGGTATAGTAGGGGGTGCAACACTCAAATTTGGCCCTACCACACCTTTTTCAACAGCCCTAGGTTTACCCTTTCCCATAACTACTACTACTACTATGCTACTGCGAATTCATGAATATAAACTGCAAATGATAAAGTATGAGCAACATAACGGAGAGGGAAGTAAATAGCAGAGAGAGGTTGCGTTTACCTTTGCGTTTGAAGAAGAAGAAGAAGAAGAGTCAATGAGAGTGGAGGAGATGGATGGATATGTGAACAGATATTTAGCAGCAAACTAGTAAAACTCAACTGTACTCTTTCTTTCTAACTTTTAAATTATAAATAAATATAAATAAAACGGAAATACTAAAATTAAATTACTTCTTTCCTTTGTCAAAAAAGAAAAAGATAAACAAATCACTTTTTCGTTGCGGTAGTGTCCTGGGAAAGATAACAATAATAATTTATTGGTATTCAATAACAATTATTTATGCTATTTATATTCTCTAAAACTCACTAATACTTTTGGCTTAATTACCTTTTTAGTTATGACTTATTTTTTGGTAGTTCCTTAACTTCTAATAAAAGAAATATTTGTCTTTTAGTTTTATTTTATTACTTCAAGTTACTGATTTCTGTTAATTTACTATTAACATAAGTATAATATTTTAATATTTATAGCTTTTTATTTATTTAAAATAAAATTTAATTAATGTCATTCCTTTATCAAATTAAGAACTATAATCCTAAAAAAATTCAAATTATCTTCCTTTTCAAATCAAAAACCCATAACCCAAAGGGTATACACATTTTCCATTACTGTAGTTGGTTATCCCAATTCCACCTTGTGTGAGAACTAAACCTTGAACAATAAACAATCAATTCATGTTTTCTTGCTTGCTTTACCTCTTTTTGTCAGTAGCATCAATGAGTTTCCGTTCCCTTCTTTATTTGAGTTGTCAAGTGAAGAGTATGGTAGATAGTTGTATAATATTTACTAATTATTGCTATGTAATGAAAATTCTTTATTTTCTCCATACTGGGCTCATTAATTTTTCCTCTTTCCAATACAATGGATATCTATCCAAAATTGACTTAAGATATTTAAAATAGTGTCTAAAAACTGTATATTTTTTATATTATAATCTCAAATATTTTGTTTAAGATTTTTAGAAAGTCATTTTAATTTTATATTTAAAAACATGACTTTCATTTTAAAAAGTTATTTTAATTTTATACTTAAAAATAATATAAATTTTTTAAATTCATTTGTTATCGATCAAAAATATAATTTTGACATTTAATAACTTAAATATTTATTATTTAATATTTTAATATGATAAAAATCATATTTTAAATATATATACATATATACAC
>JBBPBT010000152.1:1738858-1754887 GCA_037974875.1 Cicer bijugum | reverse complement strand
ATTTTTTATAAAAATAAAAAATAATTAACTTATGTATATTTATTAAGATAAAAAAATTTATATGAAAAGAAAAATATAAATTATAAATGATATAATTATATAATATAAAAAAATTTACTTAGAAAAAGTGAAAAATCCACTTTTAGAAAAGTTCTCGTCCATTTTTATTTTACATAAAATAAGTGGTTTGTAATTATTAGTTTTTATCTTATGACTTTGTATTTTATTGCTTTTTTATTTTGTTGGCCGTGATTTAATTTTCTTTCGACGATGTAGTGTTTGTTATCAATGTTGATGTACTAGTAAATTCAATGAATGGCTTTAGGTTTAAAAAACATATTTAGAACAATTTAAATTTAAGGATTTTATAAAATTTAAAAACATTTTTGCAACTTGACACGTGTACTTTGATGAGACAAATTTTGCGTTTGAGGACTTAATTACTCACATAATTATCGACTATCGTAATAGTTGTTTATGAATTATCGTCACTGTCGTCTGTGAGAGCAATTCAAATTGATTCATAATTGAAAGTGTTTTTATTATTACATCATCTCACCGGAATTCATCCTATCAGAGAAAATGGTTAATCGACGTTTCACTCAGGTAGCTACCAGCGATGAGGAAGACGAAACCCCACCTCAACATTCCAAGCTACGCAAACGCAAGAGGATGAAGCTTCTAGATGAAGAAGAAGACAACGACGACGATAACGACAACAACAACAACAACAACAACAACGATAGTGAAAAGGAGAAATCGGATACGCCTCAGACTCCAGATGATGCGAAGCCAATTGGCGATCCACTTAGGGTTTCAGGTAAAGGAAGAGGAAGGAAGAGACATTACGAATCTTTCGAATTCGATGGAAACCAATACACTCTCGTAAGTTTCGTAACATTTCTTCGTTCGTAATTTCATTTCGTGATTCAATTGCTACAAGACAAATTGTTTTGATTCTGTTTTTTTTTAGGAGGATCCTGTTCTTCTCGTGCCTGAGGATAAAGAACAAAAGCCATATGTCGCTATAATTAAGGTATTTAATTTTATTTATTTCCCTCGTCAATTATTCATTCTGCTATTAATTCGCTGTAGTTGATTAATTTGCCTGATTGTGATTAATAATTTGAATTGAAAACTTCGATCAAATTTTTGCTGTAGGTAAATAGCATATTGAACAATTAATTTTCCCCTTATTGACACATGTATGTGCTGCATTGATGTTGTTAAGGGTTTTCCACCCCTTTCGCTTGTTAAATATATGTCCTTTCAATATCGAGTTTTTGATATTGCTCTGCTATCAGGACATTATACTTAACTATAGTGGCAGCATAATGGTGCTGGGGCAGTGGTTTTATCGTCCGGAAGAAGCTGAAAAAAAAGGCGGTGGAAGCTGGCAATCACGTGATACAAGGGAGCTTTTTTATAGTTTCCACCGTGATGAGGTTCCTGCAGAGTCTGTTATGCATAAGTGTGTGGTGCATTTTGTTCCTTTGAACAAACAGTTTCCGAAACGTAAGCAACATCCTGGCTTTATTGTACAAAAGGTGTACGACACTGTGGAAAAGAAACTTTGGAAGCTGACTGATAAGGACTATGAGGATGTAAAACAGCAAGAAATTGATGAGCTTGTTCAAAAAACTTATAAACGGATTGGGGAGCTACTAGACGTTGAGCCTGAAGATGCCCCTCCTGCTGACCAGGAGGACGTGATGAAAAATAAAAGAAACTTAAGGAGAAAGAGCATTTCGCCCATTGATGTTTCAAGGGAGGAGGAAGGAGTTGCTAAGGGCGACCACAATTCAAAGCCTGAAACACCCGGGAGTTGTGTTAATAATGACTCAGAGCATCATCGCATACTAGTGAATTTTAATGTATTAACTGGAAACATTCACCGTGACAAATGGTTGGAGAGGTTGCTTCAACACGTTCAGTACATGTGTAATTATGATGATAGTATCGAAAGGGAAAAGGGATCAGGAAATGCCGATTCTGATGAAAACAAGAATAAAAGCAATGATAAAACTTCAGAAATAGCAAATGACTCTCAGGACAAGGGTCGGAAGGTATAAAATTAATGTATTATCAGGGTTATCAATTATTTATTTTCTCATCCTATTCCTACTCTTTCTCCTATTCTTAAGGAGTATACGAATTCAGTCTTTTCTTTTTCTCTTCACTCTACAGAGTTCCGAGTCTTTTGTGTGGCCAGATGCTGCTGTTCCAGCTATAGTTGCTCTTGAAAAAGCTTCACATGAAGCTCTTTCGTCAGATTTTCAGAAGTATAACCAAAAGTTGCGGCAATTAAATTTTAATCTCAAGGTCAGAAGCTGGCGTTCTGCATATTGAGTGATACCATTGAAATATTATCATAATTATTATACTTGAGATATCTAAAAAATTGCCTATTGTTGCTTCATTTTAAGGTGGAACTTTTAATCATGTTCTGAATTTTGCTCATATTATCTAATAAAAATTAATGTTTAGGAGGTTAAAAGTCTGAATTAAAAGCATTGTCTTTCTACTGAAACACTGATGTCCGAATTAAAGTATTGTCTGATCATGCTGTTGCATACTAAGTTACATTACATTACTTCAAAACACACAATAATGTTATGTACCATATCACAAAGTCATTGAAAAGAAAGGAAAGAATGAGCTAGCTGTAATCTCTTATTTATTTATTCAACATCGCCACAACCAGTCAATCTTCTTGCAGTGTTTTTGGCCTGAGAAATCAATGTGGCAGTATGGCGGTGACAATGATAATGTTTTTGGCTCAAGAAGTCAATGTTTTTGTCTTATACATGTCATCATTTTATATGTTTCTCTGCAGTTGTATTGATGAACTAAATATATTATTTTATTTTTATGTTCTTTGCAGAACAATGCATTGCTAGCACGCCGTCTGTTAAATGGAGAGTTGAAACCTTCAAAAATTTTGAATATGACACCCACTGAATTAAAGGTACAATATCTGTCTAGCTTTATTTCCTTAATTCCATGAAAATTATTCAATGGAACTTCTGACCTGTCTGCTGGATGAAATCAACTTGTTAAGTAGATTTTCTACTACTATTTTCCAATTCAGCTAGTAGCATCCAGTTTTTGTTTTTTTGTCACTGATTTCCACTACTACCCTCTACAGCAGTCACTTAACATATTGTGCTCCTTTCATTATCTCTTTATCCGAATAAAAGAAATGAATATTCAAGAAGCTGGAAAATTTGATTGCCCAAGACTCTTTCATTTGTGAAAAAAATGGGTTAACTAAAAAGTTGGAGTATTTGGATCTTTTGCTAGGGGAAAGTGGAAGATTCTAAACTTCTTTCCTTATATCCTTGAGAAACATTGATCCCCCTCTTTTTTGTTTTTAACTTTTTTTCATAGAGGCGTCCTTGTTGGGTTAAATGGCTACAACATTGCATAATATTATCATTGATTGTAGATGAACTTTCAGCCTTGCCGAAAACATTCCCTTGGAAACTGCATTCCTTGCTTTTAGAATACCGGAAATGTCTCACTTTTAAACGGTGCTTTAAATCATCAATCATGTTTTATTTTTATGTTTTGAAAAAAATGCTATTTGCCCATTACCTTTTATTGAAACAGCAAGGAGTACATGCACTACATTAAACAACTATGACTTGAAAAACTGCCACCTTCTGTCCTCAATAAATACTGATTTTGATAAGATTACATTTTTCTGTTGGTTGTTTGATTTCGTATGATCATCCACTAAATATAATCTTCAGGAGGGTTTGACTGCTGAGGAAATAACCAGGAAGGAGCCTGATGAGTCACAGCACATGCAAGTAAGTTTACCTCACCACAATTTTCTTGTCTGTTAAGTTGTGTGAAAAATGCTGACGTCAGGTTCCCCACCCTTCAAACAGATGACAGATGCCCGCTGCTCACGATGCATGGAGTTTAAGGTGGGATTGAGGGAGATTATCCATGCTGGGCATGATGACCGTTATCAGGTTTGCATTTTTTACTCAGAGTCCACAATTCCAAATGGACCAATGTGTTCTGTACCTTTATGGCTTGGTTTAATTGCTTGGTGCTCTGCCTTTTCTTCAGCTGGAATGTGTTGCCTGTGGCAATTCCTGGTATGCCTCCCGGGATGAGGTGTCTACGCTGACCATAGATGCATCGGATTCAAAGAGAAGCATAGGCACAGCGCCATGGGCCACTGCAAAATTTGAAGATGTTCAAAAGAAGCTGGTGAGCCCCCGTGATTCTGAAAACTCAGCTGATGACATTTCTAGGAAAACAGGCGAACCATCTATGCCTGTTTTGGATTCCCAGAAATCATTTGGCAAGGCCAAGAAAGATGACAATGTTGAGGCCAAAAAACACGCTGATTAGGAATGCTCTATGCTGTGGTCTTTAGACGTTGCAAAATATTTATGTTGGGGTTCTGAAAGCAGCAAAATATTGTGTGTGTAGAGTTCTCTTTGTGTTTGATCATATATGTAGACAGTGAGCTTTTGGTCATAAAGGGAGTGGTCATGACATTGCCGGCTTCACTGCAGTAAACTTATTTGAGTTTACTTTGACTCTGTAATTGTAAACCTTTTAAAATCATTAATAAACAAAATGTAGAATATTTCAATTGATAAAACTCGGTTCCTTTTGAATTGCTCTGATCTTTTATGATTTCATCAAGCAGATGTGTTAAAACAGCCCACTGAGGTCGATTCCCTGCACTTGAGCATAGGCTATGTTCTGATTGATTTTGGCTCAGCCTAATTCATTTCCAAAAAATCAGTAGGTGAGGTCTATCCAAACCTTATAAGAATTACAAATGCCATATATCTAGTTGTAGGATTAAACCCTCCTCCTTAACCCAACACACTAAAGGTGTAGTACTACGACGGTGAAGGCTGAGAAAGTGGCTCAGTAAAAGACCACTGAGGTGGCCGTTTTTAAGGTGTATTTTCTACACATGCTCTCCAGTCCAGACCCAATTGGTCTTGAGAATAGATAATGTAGGTTGCCCAACATTTTAAAATTTGAGTTTAGAGTCTAACTCAATCCCACATAATCAATTTATAAGATATCATTTAATTTATAAGACGTGAACCATTCAAACCTTATAGACATTTAAGATGCCATACATCTAGATAATATGACTCAACATAATAATGCCAAATTATGGCATCTCATGTTTGGTCACTTGTCACATAAGATTGTAAAGTTTGTTGGCAGTAAAATTCCTTTCTTGATTCCTGCAAATTTAGATTCTAGCAGTATATGCTCTTCAAAGTTCCATAGACTATCTTTATTTCCCATAGCAGTCATTCTGATTCCTCTTTTGATCCTATACATTTTAATGTTTGGACCCTTCTCACAACCTACCCGTAATATGAAAAAGAAATACTACCATTATTTTCTCACAATTGTTGATGATTGTACAAAATACATTGGAGTTCATCTTATACATAAAAATTCTGAAGCAACTATGTTAATTCAAGCCTTGTTCAGATTTGCTAAAATTGAATTTGTGAAATTTCCAGACAGGAACACAATCAAACAACAATATATTTTACAAGTGTAACAGTCATTTTCTATTAATTCCACTCTGAAATACTTTTGCTAAAAGAGATGTAACCGACGGTCATTGAATTTGATGTTCCCGCCATGCCAATCCAACCACATGCTTCCCCAAAAGACAATAACACTTTGACCCTACAACCACCTTTTGTCTCATTGGAAAATCACATATAATACTGTATCACTGTCAACAAAATGCACTGGTTTAGACAAATACTAGTACCCCAATTTTATTTTATTTTACTTTAAAATTTGCTTATATTTAAGACAGTAATAACTATATATTAGAAATGTCAAAATCTTTTTATTTTTTTTTTATTATTTTCTTTTTATCACCAATCATAATCGTTTTTCCACCAAGTGGAGACGGTGGATTGAGAACAAAGCTATGCACAGATGCTTAATAGTAGTTTAAAGTTCTTTGTCTTTTCCTAAGAGTGTGTTTTCCAATAATTGAATTACGATCTTTCTATATACACAAGTTAATCGCTGCTTAACTAACTAAACCACCAATTGGGTAAAATAAATTGTTCTGTACACGAAACTTGTAAATTGTAATTTTAAATAATATTTCATAAATGATTCTGCGAGGTACTTAAATATTTAATTTTTCAAATGATAAATTTTATCTACAAAGAGCTAATTAAGAGACAGTCAATATTCTCTTCAATGATAACTAGTAGGGAAAAAATTGCACACTTCTAATAAAAATTAAAAATATTAATCTTGGTTGTTATTTTTGAACAGTAAATAGAATTAGTAAAAAAATTAAAAGAGAGAACACTAGTGCAGTTTTTTAATAGATTACACCTTAAAATCAAACTGTGTCCTATTAATATCAATCTTTACCAAAAAAGACATATATTTTATTTTTAAAATTTAAGGTTTGTATTAGGATAAGATAAATAAGGGAAGTCGCATATATGCACACTGGTTAATTGGGTTGTTATTTATTGTAGTTGGGTGGCCTTGGATCAGTGGTCTGGTCCCACCCATATGGTGAGGAGCGAGCGAGACACAAATAAATAAATAAAAAGAAGAGACAAAAGAAACACTATGATGGATGCACAGTTGTGAAGTACTATATCTTTGTTTTTAGTTAAAGACATTAACAGAAGATTATCTGTGCACTGTCTCTTCTTTTTCTCCTGCTATTGCCGTGGTGTGTGAGAGAGAGAATTTCCAGTACTATAGTGCTTCTCTCTACCGTCCTTTTTTGGCGCCACTTATTTTCCATAACTGCTTCCGGTAATTGCTTTTTTTAAGTCCCTCTCCCTCCCTTCATATACAATCATTGTGTGTGTATTAGCGTTGTTTGTTTTCTTGCTTCTATTTCTCCAAGATTCACTTCACTAGTACACTCTTTTTTCCTTTTCTCTTTCTCTTTTCACTTCAGTAACACCAATTATCATCACTTTACTCATTTTTTCACCGTTACAGATATCATCGTCCACTATTTTTACCTTTCCTTTTTCTTTGCAATTTCTTCATATATAGATCACTTAGGTTGTTTTGTTCCTTTTTAATTTGTTATTTTCGTGTTTTTCTGTGATTTTCATCTCTTCTTCAAAAAATTAGGACCTGAACTGAACTGTATACTTCGAAAATAATTGAAATATTTATGAGATGTTTATGCTGATTATGAAGCTAAGCTAAATTTCTGTGTGCATTATTTTACTTGAATGATAAACAATGTCAATTGCTGTTCAATCTCACTCTAACTCATTCATTCATTCATTCAAATGACTAATTTCTTTACTCTCTTTTTTGTTATTTTTCTTTATTTCATTATGTATTATTATTACAGGACTCTGGATTGATTTATTGATGGGACAAGAGTTGGATCCCAATGACAAGTCTTCTGTGAGTTTCAGTCCTAATACTGTTCTTTTTCCATCTCATCAATGTTGTTTGAATGTGAAGAATAAGAAGGCACACAGAAATGTGAAATTCAAAGAGGACTTTGCTGAGATCTCTTCATGCAAGAGTCTTCCATGTAGATCTCATATACTTGAAAGGACTATAGTAAAGAGAAGAGGTTCCATTTATCAGAGTTCAGATCATCAGGTGGTAAATATGAAGAAAATGGCTGCCACAATAGGGGAAAGAAAAAAAATTGAAATTTCAAGTAGGACTAATAGTGATGCCTCTTTCTCTAGTAGCATTTTTTATTCTTTATATGGTTCAGATGATGAAGATTCCAATGAGAATGAAAGACCTTCATTAATATCTCAGGATACAGAATTGTGTTCTCAATCTCCATCTGTTTCTGGTTCATGGCCTTGTATGGATTACAACACATTAAATGGTTTTATTGAATTGTGCATAAATTCAGATTTTTGTGATAAAAGAATTAGTTTAGTAGAAGGGGTAAGTTCTGTAAATTCAAAGACTAGAAGTGAATCTCACCTACCATCTCCATCTGAAAGTGATTGTTCATCAAGAGTGAGTTCAAAAGTCTCATTCACTCCTAACAGAAAAAAGGTAAATCCATTCACTAAGTCAAATTCTTTGACAAGTCCAGTGAGCTATGTGCTGGAAGTGGAAACTACTTCTGATGTCAAATTAGTTTGTCCAAAAAAAGCTGTTACAAGAAACATGGCTTGTAAAAAATCTTTGTTGAATGATTTCTCCAACACAACAAAACATGCTCAAAATGTTTCTGAATTTGGCAATAGAGATATCTATTGTTCTGGTGTAGCATCCTCACCAATTCATCTGTATGGTAATCTCAAGTTGGAAAACAGACAAGGACTTCCTTATTTTGAGTTTAAGGTAAAGTGTCCTGAAGATGTCTTTGTGGCAAAGACATGGAGAGTAGGTAATGCTTTAAATTGGGTATATACCTTTCACTCCTTTGATAATCAACGTTGTGACAAAGATTCATCATCAATGGTAGCACAGATGCTAGTTTCCTATAATATATGTTCTGAACTAGAAGACGGAGTATTTGGAAACTTTATGGTAGCAGAATTTGTTTTGTATGATTTTACTCATTCAAGAAAAAGTGTTACACCAAAAAGAAAGTCTTACAGAAAGCAAGATGCTTCTAAAACACTAAATGGTTCTAGCCTTGAAAGTGCTGCTATTGTTTTGAGAATTCCATTTCATAAGAGAGAAAGCTTGAAATACAAAAAAGGAGATAGAATAAGTGCTAAAACATATTCCAAACCAAGTGTTATCTCTTCAGCAGTAGAGAAGAATAGAAAAAACATTCATGAAAGTAACATTGAGGAACAGGTGAAGGTGGTGCTACCAATTGGAAACCATAGTTTGCCAAGTGGCGAAAGCCGTGGTCCTTCATCGTTACTTGATCGATGGAAACATGGTGGAGGTTGTGACTGTGGTGGCTGGGACATGGCCTGCCCCCTTATTCTTTTAGGCAATTCTTGTATTCGATTCGATGAAGGTCGTCCTCTGGCGGATAAATATCAACCATTGGAACTTTTCTCTCAGGTAAAAACTTGAATTTCATATAAAGTCCTTACTTGAAGGAATTTAAATAGATAGAACTTCATATATTAGTTCTCTTATTTAATAACCTCTTGATATTCTGAGCGTGTGTTTGAGTGAACATTTGACAAACATGGTTTTGAATGAATTTGATTTTGTAAAATTAATTTGCTTATCTCACTTTTTGGTGCACAGGGAACCAAAGAAAATATTCCTACCTTTGGCATGACATTAGTTGAAGAGGGACAATATGCAGTTGATTTCCATGCAAAATTATCTCCATTACAAGCCTTCTCCATTTCTGTTGCCATTTTGCATGGCACCTCTGCCTTCAGCCCCACGACTGGACAGGCGAAAAACCAACAGTTATCTCAATGCAATTCACTAAATACTCTAATTGAAGAGGAAGTTGAACTTTTTATCAAATCAGTCACATCAGAAGAGAAGAAGGCAGTGTCGAATATTCCGGAGGGACTTCCTCAATCATGTATACCAAAGCCGTCTTTTTCTCCTATTGCACGAGTATGAACTGTAGTTTACACCAGCTTGATTCGAGACTGAGCCGCCGCAACTCGAGCGAGAAATGTCGATTGTTTCTCATCTTTTTGCCAACTATGAGTCCATAATGTATGCCATTGTTTGTTGGTACACACAAGTGTATACGGTATATTGCTAGACAGAAAGCAGCACTCATGGAGAAAATGTGTAGTGCTTACTGGTTATGCCAGGATCAAACTAATTTGTCCATATTGTAATGGGATAATTAGAGGGAAAGGAAAAAGAATCAATGATAGGAAAATGATAAATATATTTTTCTAGATTAGCAGCCCTTTCTGCAATTTAAATATTCAGAAATAATAAATCATAGCCAATCATATTGGAATTCATAACCACGTAGAGCTAACTCCAATGCGATATTCTAAATAGTCTGCTTGATATTTTTAGTATTCGAGTTGAGTCACATGACAACATGTTGTTGTGTTCAAGTGTGACTAGAGAGTCGCACACCTATTGGAGTTGAAAGTATATTTTGTTCATGGTTTCAATGTTTAAAAGTTTTTGGTGAAGATGTGTGTGACTTAGTTAGTTGGTAATAGCGTAGCAATTAAGTATAATGCATATTTGGTTTTACATAAGGGACCAATATGATTTTATAAAAACTACAAAGTGTAGCTTTTGTAAAATACCACCACAAAATCAAACATATCCATAGTAAGGTGGGAAAATTCACACTTGAAGAGTAGTGTTGAATTCAAGTGTAGATGATTAATCTATTTTAATTATAGTTAATGAAAAATAATATATATAAATAATTCATATATCTATGTTTTAAGGTTTTGTGGAGATGTCTAGTTACCCAACTTTAGTATATTAATAAATAACAACTATTTGCAGTATTCAAAAATATATTAATATAAAAAATAATTGATAGACACACCTACACTCTTTCCGAGAGAAAAATAATTAAAAAATATTTTAATAAATGTGATAAGTTGATAGTGTAATATAAAAAAAATGAGATATTAAATAAGTGAATAAAAACTATAAATATATTTATGTTTATAGAAAAAAAAGGAAACAAGAACCAAATCTCTCTAAAAACAAAAACCGAAAAATTATATCAAACAATATATACGTGACCAAAAAAAGTAGCAAAACAACGAAGCATTAAAATTCGGTAATAAATGTATTTTAATGAATTAATTGAATTAAATAAATTTTTTGACTATTTTTATGTGGATCTTAATGAATTGTTTCAATCAATCAATTTCATATAAATGGATATGACTAGGGAGGGGTGCAACCTAACCAGCAATTTAACTACGTAAGGTGTTTCAATTGCAAGTTTGCAACGGTTTGGTTTGGACGCATAAAGCAAAAAAAAAAAAAAAAACAAAAAAAACCATTAACTTGCCCACGTCCTTGGTGGGCCTGTCAGTCACAACGGTCATGAAACGGCGAATTATTCTTAGCCATACGATTTGTTTGTTGCCGTCACCTAACCTAACCCCTCTTTTCTGTCTGACTTTCCTACCGTTAATTAAATTAATCATCCTTTCCTTTTCCATGCTTCTCAACGGAACCCAGCCAGCTTTCCCATTTTTACTTTCTGAAACCTAAAATTGATACTATTAACTACCTACACTTTATAATGCATCTTAATTTCAAATAATATAATAAATAAATCACAAAATACTTAAATTGTGAGCATCAATTAAATAGTTTTTATTTTATTTTTATAAATTAGTAAATATATTTTTAAAATTCTAAAATAACATTCAAATTTATTTATTTGTCAACTTCTACATTAAATACTATGATATTACACTTTGATATATATTATATTGTTACTTATTTAAATTATATCATAAATAAATTTTTTAATAATTATATTTATATAACGATCGATTATTGATAAATTATTATATAAAATGTTTAAATATTTTTAAAAAATAGTTTTTAAAATGATGAAATTGATGTGAGATGAATATTTAATTAATGTATCACACCATAATCTATTATATTAGTTTTTAAGGTAAAAAGCAATGACAAAATTATTTGGACAAGCACAGTATTATTTTAAGAATGTACATACTAATTTATAACAATGAAAAATTAAATTAACGAAACTTATAATTTTAAAAATCAATTTATATTTTTACTTTAATAGTCACATATTTGCATGAATCAAATAAAATATTATTATAAAAATAAAACACATTTATTATGTGAGATCTATACAAAATAAACGTAAATAAAGTTTTTTAAAAGCCATCATTTTGTATAAACAACAGGAAAATTTTCTCCACCATAAACATATGTATTTAATTTGCTAGTAAATAGACTAAGCATCGACTATTGTAAATGTCTTACGTACCAATTTAGTGCTGGTGACCTTCTAACTTCTTTTGAGGAAGGAATCCAATGGCTCTAAACAGCTAATTACTCCCTACAACATAGAAAAATCCAAAATCAAAACCATGTAACACCCTGTTAAGATAAGAACAACATAAAAGATACCTTCAACAATTCCAGAACAATCTAATTTTTTGATTTATTTAAAACACCTTAACTTCCGATTATGTTTTCCTCTTTTAAAATTATAGAATGGTCCCTATCCAACTCAAAAGAGTGCCACATTCTATACCAAAAGAAATAAAGTAAAGTTAATAGCTATTATTATATTTGCCAGCAAAACAAATAATAATAACATACTTTATCTTTTTTAAAATTCCCACTCTATATATATACATATAACAATTAATAACCTTCATTCAAGTACAAGAAGAGTTAGGACCAGTTTTTCATTTAAGTTAGCAAAATCTAAAAAAGAGTATCATAGTTTGTGGAAGAATGGAGAGGGAAGAAGATGTGAAAATTGGAGCAAACAAATTCTCAGAAAAGAGTGCGTTAGGCACAGGAGCTAAAAGTGACAGCAAAGACTACAAAGAAGCACCAGCAGCACCATTGTTTGAGCCAGGGGAGTTGAAGTCATGGTCTTTCTATAGAGCTGGAATTGCTGAGTTTGTTGCCACATTCTTGTTTCTTTACATCACTGTCTTAACTGTGATGGGTGTTAACAGGTCAACTTCTAAGTGTGCCTCTGTTGGTATTCAAGGTATTGCTTGGGCTTTTGGTGGTATGATCTTTGCCCTTGTTTACTGCACTGCTGGAATTTCAGGTCATTTTCTTTTCTTTTCTTTTCTTTTCTTTACTTCATTATTTATTTCACTATTTTACTCTTTTGGGTCACCATTTTATTACTTGAAATTGTATGTGTCTCAAATATATGAAATAATAAATTAGTCCTTAAAATTATAGTTCAATCAACTTAGTATCTCTATCACTTAAAAGTGTGGAGATGTGGAGTTGATACCTTATTTAGAGCATGCATTTTTTTGGGTCTTAAACTTGGGTTCAAAAAGAAAGTGTTCAGACTTTCAGGGATAAGAACAACAACGGTCAAATACTCCATAACTTTAAAGAAACTTTAAGATTATATCTCCATTCAAAACTTTAAAACTATGGTATATAGGTTAATTCTATTATATATCTAATATTTAGTTTATTTATAGTCTGTGTGAGACTTTAATCACTCTCCCTTGAACCCAACAAAAAATAGTTTAGTAATTTAGAGTTTGATTAAGAGGAGAGTAAAGTTTGAGAACAAATTGTTTGAGCTAAGATTTAAACGGTGTTACTCTTGATCTATATTCATATTTAACTTAAGCTCATAAATCAATTTGAGTCCTACCACTTGATTTTAAACTTGTTTAGTTATAACACATCTTAGAAAATTTGCTAAGAAAATTAAAAAAATTGAGACTAATTCATAAAAAAAATAAAAGACTAATTTATCAAAGAGAATTTTGAAAATGTGGGAGACTAAATTAGAGACTCTAAACAACTTCAAGATGGTGATGCATTCTGGTATTATTTTACTTGAAACTAAATTAACGAGATGTTGGTGTTGGAACAGGTGGGCACATAAATCCAGCTGTGACCTTTGGTCTATTTTTGGCTAGGAAACTGTCCTTAACAAGGGCAATATTCTACATAATAATGCAGTGTCTTGGAGCTATCTGTGGTGCTGGTGTGGTGAAGGGTTTTGAAGGTAATGCACGTTATGAGATGTACAAAGGTGGAGCAAATGTTGTGAATCCTGGATACACCAAGGGTGATGGTCTTGGAGCTGAGATTGTTGGCACTTTTGTTCTTGTCTACACTGTCTTCTCCGCCACCGATGCCAAAAGAAATGCCAGAGACTCTCACGTTCCGGTAAATACTAAAGATTGCTAGTAATACATTATGTAACACACATTTTTCAAAAGGTCCATACGAATGTAAGACAGTGCGTTAAGAAGAATTTTGTTACTATAAGAAGTGTGTTACAGAGTGTGTTTCTAATATTTATATGCTATGATATGAATTAGTTATCTATATGGTTCAAATTTTTTGATGTGGTTGTATTTGTATTTGTAGATTTTGGCCCCACTTCCAATTGGGTTTGCAGTGTTCTTGGTTCATTTGGCAACTATTCCCATAACAGGAACAGGCATTAACCCAGCAAGAAGTCTTGGTGCTGCCATAATATACAACAGAGAGCATGCTTGGGATGACCAATGGATATTCTGGGTTGGACCATTCATTGGAGCTGCACTTGCTGCTTTATATCACCAGATAGTCATACGAGCTATTCCTTTCAAGGCAAGGGGTTAATGTTAATCCATCATTCATCACCATGTCTGCTTCTTGGTTTTCAATTATCTATTTGGTGTCTGTCTTCTTCTCTATTTGGCCAAATCTTGTGTGTTTTTGTAAATTAAATTATGGCTTACTATATTAGTCTATAAGCTACTACTGTTGGTGAACTCAACACATTGATTTGTGGAGATTCTTTCATGTTGTTATTGGTATTATTATTATGCTTTACATTAAATATACCTAGTGTTATGATTTTTTCTTCTTAAAACCTTACTATTGAAATATTGATTTGATACCTTAAAGTATTGTTTTGGATTAGCCTAACCATCAATTGAGACCTTATGATTGACAATAATCTCATTCAGGCACTTATTTCTGTTGATCTCATATATCAAAATTGACTTGGAAGTGAACCAACTTCAATTGTGAATTTTAAAGTATCACCTAAAACTAAATCCTACATTGAGAAGTGATAATAACTGAAAATAATTTATAAAAAAAAGACATTATTTATTTTACTAGTCAATTTTACAAAAATGAGTTAGATTCAAGAGTCTTATTAAAAAGTTTAACCAAAATTAAAGTTATCAAGTATTTGTATCTTGATTACTCCCAAATATTAATCCTTGTTTTTTTTCACACATGATATAAATAGTGCATAACGGTGGTTGTGTGATACATGGAAGTGTGTTGGAGGTGTAGTGGAATATAGAACTTGCAACCAGCCAAATTACAATGCTTCATGCAAGCCTGCTCAATTTAAGGCCACCTTTTAGTTCTCCATAAAAAGAAAACTTAATAAAAAAGCTTCATTGTCTCAATATATATTGAATCAATTGAAAAAAATGCTATACAAATTAATTAATTAATTTAATATATAATTTATATTTTAAAGTGTTTAAAAAATAATTTTTAATAAAAAATTAATAATTTATTAAAATAATATTATAGACTTTAAAAATTTTCATTTTAAAATTCGCCTTTAAATTTCGTATACGTTGGGGCCAATTCTAGCTTTGTGAAGATGGTCCTATGTATATCACGTGTGGAGCAGCAAGATGACGGAGTTACGCAGGGACAAGGGGCCGCGGCCAAAAAAAGAATATAGATAAAATGATCTAAATGCTCTTATTAAAATTAAAAAATTACAACAATACCTATATTTAGTTTGGTTTTCTCTTTCTTCCTCTTTCTTCCTCTCTCTTCCAGCCTTCCCCCCTCTCTTTTGCTTACAAGTTACAGCCTTCTTCTCTCCCTCCTCCAGAATCAGATTCTTGAATCACGACAAACGCGCAGCCCAGCCGCCTCACTCTGCCTCCAGTCCAGATCACTCATATGCTCGCTGCGGGCAGGTGGCCGCGTCTGCCTCCGTGGCGTTCGTCGCTCTCTGTTCGCCGCAACCTCATCCGTGCTGTTTGTTCAAAAGGTTCATATTTCAATTTTGTTACTGCTGATTTTTGTTAGTTAGTTTTGATTTAGAATTCTGTTACGTTAGTTAGCTTTGATAGTTTGCCACTCCGCTAACTCTTAATTTTGATTTCAATTTTTCTTAATTCGTGCCGTGTTACTTTTGAGTTTTCCCTATTCTAAGAATTTAACTTATACGACAATTATTTTTGTGGAATTCTAACTTTTGTTTAGTTAGTATGAAAATTTAAGGTTTATTTTATTCTTTTAGTATTTTGGAGTTTGCTAGTGCTGAATTTTATTTAAAGTTTTTGTGTTGCACATAAAATGTTTGGTTTTATGTCTATATAAAATGTGTGAATTTTTTTGTTGCATATAAGGTGTCTGAGTTTTTTTTTTTTTTTT
>JBBPBT010000152.1:1700498-1718159 GCA_037974875.1 Cicer bijugum | reverse complement strand
TTGTTTCATCTATAATACATAAAAATTAATTATTAACCATGATATTTTTTTTCGGTAACAAATATTGACATAAATCTTCAAACATCTTTCATAGGATAATTCTTCTAAGTTCATTATTTGCTTGAACCTTGATTTGCTTTGTGTCTCAAAAAAAAAAAAATCAATTAATGCCAAGAGTGAAAAGTCTCCAATAATCCACTTTATTACATTTAATTCTTTAAAAGATTATTTAAGCAGAAAAAATGACATGATTATATGAAACATGTTACATGGCTATATACACTGAATACATGAAAGCTAGTGATAAATAGAAAAGAGAAATCGAAATGAAACACAAATAAGCAAAATCTAATGGAGGCAGATTCCAACCACCAAATTATGTTTGACCTAAATGGCATCTCACTATCCAAATTAATAATATATGATGATGACTTTATTCATCACTGAAATTGAAAAAGGTTCAAATCGAAATGCCTTTTGTTTTTTCTTTTGCCTCACAAAAGGTTATTTCTTAGTCAAGTGCCTTTTCTTTTGCTGCTATCAAAACTCCAAACTAAGTCACTGCATTGAGAAATTCACATCGTAATTTCAAAGGAGATACTCGTCATTTAACCCTTCAATGAGATCAACCTGAATAAAAATAAAAAAAAAACAATAGAAATATCAACAACACATTCAAGTATTCAAACAGTTTCATAATAATGTAAATTAAGATCCAATATATAATAGTAATTTACCCAAAACTCTTGTTGGTATTCATCTATTTTTGAAGATTGAGCTTTTGGAATGTCGTTGGTTTCGTCGTTACGTGCGAATCTGCCACGTATGCGTGTTCGATTGTCGGCTAGTGTTTTTCGACATGCATACTGTAGTGATACCAAACAATTCAAACAATATAAATAAATAAATAAATAAAAATTGGTAGAATATTTAATAAACTAATAATTGTATTTTTTATTTACCTTAATAATCTTGTTGAACTTCCTCTGGCTTCTCTTTGCTCTGTATTTTGAGATTTTTTCTTTTCTTTCTTCCGCACTATAACGTCCTACTTTGAAATTTGCTTCCTCCGTTTGAGACTCATGTGTTACTATTGTTTTCATATTCTGATCAATAAACAAACAAATTTTTTTTTTTAATATAAATAAGAATTAACAACCTATTGAAAAATGAAAGTGATTGAATTTGAACCTGCAAATCTCCTGCACTACATGCTCTTCTCATTTGTCCAGAGAAGAAACTATTTTCAGGGGAGTTGAATTCATGCAATTGAAAATTTGGGGAATCCATGAGGGTGTTATGGTAATTAGCTTCAAAGGGAAAATCAGGTTTGTCATGAAAATTGTTACAGCTATAGCTCCTTTGCATTAACTTGGATGCACTTTGATGAGTTTCATCACCACTACAACTGTGAGAAAGAAAGTGGTGATTGTTTGGGTAATCTTCAACACTCATTTGGCAATATTCCTCTGTTTTCACTCTAGACTCATCCAAAGCAGAGGAATTTGTTAGGGGTAGTATATGGTTGTTGGTTTGGGAAGAAAAAGAAAAGAAACAAGAGGAAAAAGGGTCGAGAGAATTGTTGAAATCCTCTTGAAGAACATCAATGAAATTGAAAGGGTAAGAAATATCAATATCAGAAGACATTATAACAGAATTAAAAGTATAATTGAATAAATTGAGTTGGGGTGTGATTTTATTTAATGGAAAGAGTGGAGCAACAAGACAATTCCAAACTCAATACCAACTCTTTCTCTGTCTTTTTCTCTTGAATGGCGCACCACAGAAAGAGACACTCATTGTGTTTGTCTATGCTTCTATGCATATGCTATTTAAAGAAGTCAATTTTCCTAATTTTGCCTTTTTTTTTTTTATTTCTTTATTGTATTTTTTTAAATCTCAAGTTGCCTCTTGCCTCATGGGTTATATTTTTATTATAATTATTGTTATATTATGATATTTCTATAATATAGGAATCTAAATAGACCAAATAAAGTTTAAATCAAAAGGTGATGCTAGGACATTTGATGATTCCATGATGATACAAATAAAAAATTAAATACAAATTTTCACATGGTAATTGTCATTTTACAAATTTTCACAAGGTGTTTTAAAATCCTTTTCTTAATTTTACTAACTACAACCTAGCAATTTGCCATAGTCCAACGATTAATTACACAACCTAACTATATTTTTTTATATTGAAAAATACATGTATAAAATACAACTAGAGTCTATACAAGTAATTGGTGCAATTGGTGCCCATTGTGTAAGAGTATTGTAATTTAGAAATTGTAAAATGTTTATTTTTCATACATGCACCCATGAATATTAGGTGACAAATTACACAAGAATTACTTTAATGTAAAGGTGCATATTGTAATTCCTTTTTGTGTCCGTGCACATGCTGTAAGCTTTGATGCGGTGATTATTTGGGCTGTTTATTTTGGAAATTGGATCTTCTATCTCTTTGGAGGAAAAGGTAAAGTAATTTTTGATTAAAAAAATATGAGGAGTGATGATATTTATAACTGAGGGAAATGAATATGAGATGAAACCAACTAAGAGAGTGATAAAGAGAAACGAAGAAAAAAATAAAAAAGAAATTTAGACGATCTTTAATCTTTATTTTGTGTTTAAAAACTAAAAAATTTAAAGAATAACGACTTCAGACATCGTAAATATTTGAAATTTTATTGGACTAAACAAATATAAATTTGATAATTATTCATCCAATCTTGTATTTTTTTTTATTAAATTTTAACTTCTAATAGTATATAATAGTACAAATTTGTACAAATTATTCATTAGATATTCTATATTTTTATTAAATTCTAACTTATAATAGTATATAATAATATAGATTTGATAGTGAGTGATCTAACACTAAAGGAACAATCTTTTATGGATTCTATGTGACGATATAGATTTGATTAAGTTGTATATATTCGGGTAAAGAAAAGAAGTTTTACATATTGAAGTGATTGGCTGAAAAGCTACTAAGATTAGTCTAATAGTGAAAAAATTGGATTGTATATATGCTCGAAGTTGTAGGTTCAAACTTCATCGCCTTTATTGGTGCAATATAAATGTAAGTTAGTATAAGGATTTTTTACTGTAATATGTTTTCTTTTTTTAAATTTTTAATTAAAATATCCTACTTTTAAAACTGTATATTAAAATGTTCTATTTTTTAAGTATAATAAGGTATCGTTCTCTAAAGGTACGACTCTAAAGGTACGATCTGATGAAAATTTTAAATTTTTCACTTAATAGGAGGTCGTCGGCCGAAGATACGACCTCCATTTTTTGAAAAATTTAAATCTATCAGATCGAACTCTCAAGAAACGATAGACTATAAAGTATAACATTTTGGTATACAGTTTTAAAAGTTAGATATTTTAATTAAGAATTTTTAAAAAGAGAATATTCCAATAAAATTCGTATAATCCTAAAAAATTATTTTTTAAACTAAAACTTATTTCTTCTTTAACCACCAATTGAATGAGGTTTATTTTTGTTGTTTATACTACAACTTAAATTTATTATTATTATATTATTATTATTTTTTAATTTTTATCTGATAATTTTATTATTTTAGTTCTGCAGTTATGTTGAATCCGTGGATCGAATCTTGAACATATTGATTTTAAGATGGACTTTCAGAGTATAATTCTAATTAATTATAGACATGTTTTTTTCCCATATTTTGTAAATTCTCACGTTAAATTTATTTTAAAAAATAAATAAATAAAGTGTTAGGTAACCATATCTTTAACTAATTTTTAATATTTTTATATTTTCATTGATATCTTACTAGAGCTTCCTAAAAAAATAAATGTAATGATAAAATGGCAGTTTCTACAAACTTTAAAGTTATATGACATGCTTATCCAATAGTATTACAAATTTAATTTCACTACACTCTTATACTACCAAAGAGACAACTACAATTAATGTTTTGCAATTTGAAATATTAATATAATTAGATTGATAACTATTACCAATTTAGAGATCAAATAACGTATAACCGGTAAATCAAGAGTTTATAACTTTTTCCCAAACGAGTCATGGCATTGTTGTGTATTACTTCACAGCACAAACTTTTTTCTACCACACAACAATAAAATTTAATTTTTACAATGAAAAGGGAAATATATTATATGTACAGAGAAAAGAAGAAGAGGAAGATGAAAAAACTAGAAAGGTATATTGCATGTGATGGATTGTGTAGGATTAGGAAGTAAGAAGGGTGTACGACACAAAGGACATGTGTTGTGATCGTAACCCATCCAACGGTCAAGGCAGGTTCTGTGAAAAATGTGACGGCAGTTTGTGAGCCGTCGGATCTCCTCCTCTGGTTTGAAATCGTAGAGGCAGACGGAACAGGGGGTATCAGGAGAGCAGTCTACAACCGACAGTTCCAAGTCGGAGAAGTTCACCACAGAAAGTATTTCAATGTCCGAATTGAGACTCAGTATGGTAACGAGTTTTCTGATCAAACCTAATACGGTTAGGAGATGTACAAACACCTTTGGCAACACTATCTCTGTAGGAAACCCCATTGCTATCTCTTCACTCTTCTTTCAAATCTTAAGTAGAAAATGCTCGATCAATACAATGACAGAGTGAGCACCAATGTCTCTCATAATGCACTATATAGATTGCAAGGTGGGGACTCGAGTGTCATATGGAAACTCCAATAATTGATTCAATTCTTTTTTATAAAAAATCAAAATTACATTTCAATGTAAACTAATAGTTTAATTATATTTTTTTTTTCTTTGTTAGCTTCGGTATTTTAACTGAGAAAACGTGGCATCGACGCAAAGCCAAAGAGGACACGCGGCGCATATGTAACAAGATGTATGTTTGGTTTGGCCACCACCAACCAGGCATCAGAAAACGGCAATGATCCTATTGCCAATTTTCTCTGACACATTGTCTGATGAGGCCAAGACACTAATTGGTCCACATTCATTGTTCATCAAATTATTCATTATTCACACACCCCCTCTCTTTCACCATTTCCTATATACCTCCACTTTCACCTAGTCCCCACTCATCGACCATCATCTTTGTTTTTGTCTCATTCTTTGTCTAACCTCTGTGACTCGAATCCCTATCCGAATCACAACATCACGTTACACCTACACTTTCCTCTTATTCATTACTTTGGTTTTTTTTTTTTTTTAATGTTGTGAAACAATTTGTATAGGAAAAAAAAGTTCAAAAAATTAGTGTATTCAATTTTAATTTTTGAATTAGTTTTATCATTTAATTATTTTTTTATTTATATTTCATTTTCAAATAGAATGTTTTATTAGAAACAAATGACAAAAAAAATTTAATTTTGTTTTCTTGTACTTTTCTTCCTTCAAATTATTATTATTATTCTTATTTTAACCCAAAGTAATGAAGTGGACTAGCAATAACAGGCCAGCTAAGTCCAACTACGATGACTTTAACTTAGGATTTCTTAATTTGGTGTTATCTTGTGATTAGCGTCTAGTTAGTCAGTTTGGTTAATTAGAAAACTAGTATTGTTTGCTCTTGGTGCCAAAATATTGAGTCTAAGTATCAGAAGCTGTCTGCCATAACGTTGAAGTTAAGAATTAGCATTCCAAGTGAGAAGTCGGAGATAAAAATTATACAGCCAAGCTTGTCAGATATTTCTGTGCCTTATGACAATTGTGATAAGGGCAAGAAAATGGTTTAGGAGACAATTGGTAGCAACTTGCACATGTTTTGTACTATTGCATAAGCGCATTGGTTCTGTTTCCATTTCTCGTTAAATTGGCATGTGAGAGCACGTTTTATGATTGGCGAATGTATCATGGATAATCTCTAAATTACCACTGCTCTAGTGTTAATGGTTGATGGATTGTGTGTGAGTGTGACTAATCTATATTTAAGATGACAAGCAAATTAATTTTTATTAAAAAAAATGTTTAAATTTGAAAAATCAGGATGAACCGACAAAATATACGATCAACATAAATTAATATTTAAAAATTATATTATAATTTTATTTATTCCCATGGTTAAAATGGAGATGTACTCTTAGTTTCTTTTTTGTTTTATGATATTTTAAATCACAAATATTAGTTATTAGTGTTTTTTTTTTTAGAAATAAAAGAAGTTAAACTTTTAATCTTGTAGTTATTGTCTTATTGAAGTGGTTTTTGTAATTGGAACAGATTTTGGTGGTCACATAACGTTCAAATTTCAGATTCATTTGAGAATCTAACCCTTTATAAAATTCATTTAAGGGTGGTATTCAGATTATAGAAGGGTAGTGGTCATTTGATAGATTTACCCTATCTCCTTTTTCTCTTTCCAATTAGATATATACGTAACGTACAAAGCCACATCTAGCTGGTAATTTGTATATGATTTAAACTTGATATGGTTAGTTTTTATTATAAGTTTGTTTGTTTTAATTTTTTAGAAGAGTGCAAATTTGTTGCTAAACGTATGGTTTTTTTATTTGTTCATTATCAGAGAAAGCAAAACAAATAAATAACAGAACAACGAAATAGCTTTTATTCACAAAGCGAAACTTAAAGTCAAATGGGGATGTAGCTCAGATGGTAGAGCGCTCGCTTAGCATGCGAGAGGTACGGGGATCGATACCCCGCATCTCCACAATTATATTTTTCAATATATTTTTCCATTTTCTGCTAACACTACAGTTTCGGAACATCCAATTGAATTATCCAACGCAATAGTTACTGAATATTAAGTAAGAAAATAACGCTGTATAAAGTTATCTACTTTTTCTATCATATGTTACAAAAATGTACTATTTGGTAGAAGTTGTATTGACCATGAAGTTGCTACATATTTTGGACTCTCCTTGTTTCTTCTTGAAGATGTGGAAAGAAGGAATTCACCATTGGACAATCATAATTGAGATCAGCAGGCTTTGCAATTTTATGCCTTCATATGTCATCAACCATAACATAACTCAGCATTATGTAACTCATCAAATATACATAAACTAATTATGTTCATAATTCTATTCTTACCATTCTTGATCAATCAACATTTCTTCAGTCAATCCAAACTGTCTTAACTCTTGTTCACCATGATGCATCAATAAGCTATACCTGTTTTTGCTTACAGCATTTAGTTTTTCATAATGTATGGAAACTAATTAATAAACCGTAACACGATTTTAAAGTGTGGTTGCGTCATAACTTAAAATTGCAATACCTTACAAACATTTTATATATTACAAAAAAAATCAACTAATGCTGCACCAATTATAATTGTGACGTGGTTGTGGAGACTTCTAAATCTATTTTATTGCGACTACAATTTAAAATCTTAAAATTAAACTCAGTATACAAATAATGAAAGAAACATAAAGGAGTAAATTGAGTACCTTCCACCATAACCCTTTCCCATGACGAGCATGCCTCCATTGCCAAAGTTATTGAGACCCTCAAACTGTTCAACCGTCCACTTATACCACCTCATGAGGAAAACTCTAAGTGTTAAACCGTGCGATACAATAACCAAATTTACGTCCGTTTTTTGCTCCCCAGGTGGCTGATACCGTCCAATGTTAATATCTGCTCTAAGTGTTTCTCTAAATCCTAAAAATCAATATTAATATTAAATCCTCCATTACACTCAATGGTTTTTACTTATTTGAAGTTTTTTTATAAGGTTTTAAATAAAAAAGTATGCAACAAAAATGTGACATCAGATTTTTTTGTGTCTACAACTGCAAAGTAATTATGATTGAGGCTGCATTAGCCACACTTAATTACAATACTTCGCAATATCAAGAACTGTAATGCGATTTTAAAAATTTATTACCTGTGATTCTATCGTATACATCGGCAGCAGATTCTCCATCAGGAAATCGGTAAAAGAAACGTCCATAAAGATTGCGTTGCGCTTTTTCAACTCGCATCTTCTCTCTATTTTGAAAATTTCCTATCACAAAAAAATAGTATATAATAGTGAACAATTTTTCTTTAACATATTATAGGTACGAAGTATCACTTTGACTTATAATACCAAAATCTTGTTCTCGAATGCGGGGTTCTTCTCTGAATCCCGCAATTCTTGAGCGATCAAAGGGACGAGCTAAACTTTTCAATGTTTCAAGAGTCCTTCTATAAGGAGACACATAAAAGTAGAGTTGCCAATTTTGGTCACCATCTTTCTCAATCATGTTCTTAATCCTTTCACCGCATTCCTCTGCTTGAACTTTTCCTCTATTTGTAAGACCTATTTTAGGGTCAGGAACCCTAGTGTAAACACTTTCATCCACGTTTCCTTCACTCTCTCCATGTCTAACAAGGATTATCCTTCTAGGCCTTGGAGGTACTATGCCAATTGTGGAGGCTAAAGGGTTTATGAGAGGATTTTTCTCTGGGAACCTGGCATGTCCATTGTTTGTTAGTGAATGTATGGACTCTGTTTGGTTGTGACAACATTGGATTAGTAAGTATGTGTTTGTTTTAGAATTGGAATTTGGTTTGATTTTAAGTAGTTTTTGATGAGATACTGAGAGAGGTAGTACTGGTATGGCAATGTTCATCATATATGCTTGAAATTGAATACAATTGCACTTAATTCATTAATATGTTTATTTTCTTGTTACAAGTCAGAAGAATTCGTGGTTCATTCATCTAATCTAGAGAGTGTATTTGTGGTTGGCATGAATCTAATCTATCATGATTGAGATGATATTTATATAGAAGTGGGGACACCAGACCCTCCTTCACTTAGAATAGTAATGATAAAGTCGCCAAGTACTTGTAGTTGTGGGTCATACTTCCTATGTCCATACTCCATACCATGGACTCTTGGAGCATGAAATGCATTTTTTTTTTCTGTATGCTTCATAGGAGGCATATGTAATGTATCTTGATTTTTTTAAGACATAGAACTTGATAGTTGTCGAAAATGATGTTGAAACAATAGAGTTAGTATGGTGTGAATTGAAAAGATAAAAGTTCTTCACGTATTAATAGTATTTATAAGGTGAATGTATATCTTTTCGGATGTACTCTAAAAGATATCTAATTTTGTGAATGGAAGATAAAACATTCAAAAACTGACTACCACATGTGCGTCGCGACTTAGTCTGCGACTCAACTAAGTAATATTTAGATAACTGAAAATTATTTTTCAAAACAGTTTTTCATAATTCAAAAACAACCATTTTCTCGATTTGTGTGTCATCCTTGTGCAAGACCATGTTAATCTTCTTTGTATTGTTTCAAGTTTTAGTGTCACATTTGTAATGAAAATGATGTAGGTGTCCACAGTATAGTGTTTAAATATCATTTAAAATTATGATGTTCAATGACAATTTCTGTGTCCCTTAAAACTTAACTTGTGAATGAATATTAATTGAGAGAACCATTGCCTTTTATTTCTGAAAATTATTATGTTCGACGTTAGAGTTTTCCCTTTTGTAAAAAAACGTTAACTCTCGATGGATGTCAGTTCCTGAATCTTGTGGTCTCGGTTTGTTTGAGCGTGTCCAGGCTTTCTAGTAACTTGTTTGGGCTAAAACTAAAAAGTTCGTAACAATATTTTGTTTTTGGTCAACTAGTCCTAACAATCTTAACCTAGCCACAAGCCCATAAGAGAATCTCTTATGGGAGAAAAATAATTAACTTATTTTTTAGTTGCATAATCACTTTAAAGGGGCCCAACAATACTGCATCATCGTTAAACAACTTTTAAGTAATTCATTTATATTTTGCTTCAATGGTAAAAAAATAATTTATTTATATTAAGCAACTCCCATTTATTCACTTTAGATGAGATTTGAGTATAACAGTTTTACATAATAAATTTTGTCTTTGTTGCTTAAATAAACCATTACTTAATTTTAAGCAGTCAATCATCTATGTCACATAATCTAACTCAAATGCAGAAAAATCTAAAGCTTAACAAAGTTGCTTATGTTAAAGGAATCAACATAGCACTATCGCTTAAGTTGCCATAAGAGAAACTAATAAAAGATTTCAGATGAATGTTTGTATGAGAAATGGATTAAAGGAATGTATAAATAAATGAAAAATAGTATGAGTAATTACTAAAGTGTTAATTCAGTCAAATAAACTATTATATTTATTATATTAATTAACGTGTTAACTGTCATTTTTATATAAAAAAAATATTATAATATTAGTTGACTATATTAATAATTTTTATCTTTCATCAAGAGTTAAACATAGATCCTTTCATCTTAAACACATTCAATTCGTTGATTTATTGTTTTATTTGTTTTGTTTAAACAAAAAGTGTTTTTTTTACTCAGAGAAAGTTATTTATCAAACAAATAAAAATATTTTCAAAATATGGCTTGTTGCTGTTGCTTAATCAATGACTATATCATATAGAAATCAAATCATTTTTAACACTTCACAAAGTCCTGAAGAGGTGGTGGAATTGATTAAAGTTAGGATCTCCAATGTGGATGAAAATAACATTTGAAAATATCACTATGTCTTGTTATATACTTAGAGAAATGTGACATAAAGTGAGGGTTAACTAAAGGTTCTCCGAAAAATGCCAAGCACTACTGCAGAGATTGTGCTTTTAACATTAATATTGAGGAATCTAATATCCAATCTAATGACACGCGCAAACATTAGACAAGGTAAAGTAAAATTTCACAATGCAGTAGCATCTTGTTGGTCCCCATTCATTATCTATAGTATAGAGGAAAATTTTGACATTATTATTATTATTATTATTATTATTATTATTATTATTATTATTATTATTATTATTATTATCCTGCTATATGTCATCAGAGGTAGGATACTGGAATTTTGTTTTTCATTGTCCATACTCCCCTCTGATTCTGAACATCACACGTAATCGAAAAGAAACAGATTTTGATGTTTGGCATACAGCAACTACTCCAGAAGGGACAAGTAAATTACAGACTGAGCTTCTCCTTTATTTCATTAAATTAAATTAAAATTTGTATCCCAAAATAACAACTATAAATTACAATTGTTTTGCACACATACCTTCTTTCCACAACCCATTCTATTTCAAGGAAAATGACAAAATTTCACATTTATAGACCCAATAAATGAAGAAACAAAAATAAAGAATTAATATAGACAAGAACCTTATATCAATGAGTCATAAGTTACAACTAAGGTTCGCTGACTTCACCAGCTTTACATACACCCACATCCACCACCATGGTTCCTTTCTTGTTTGATTTCATCACTCTGCAACAGTTTCTCCTTGGAGCCTGCCAAATATGAATCACCAAAAGTCCAAATAAATTATTAAGTAGCATTAATTTCTCAACAATTGAAAATGAAAAGTAGTACTCGAAATTACAAAGAGAAGAAGAAGAAGAAGAAGAAGAAGAAGAAGAAGAAGAACATACTCTATCCCATAGATGTGGATCTGGTTTCTTATATACAACAACTTTGTCAAGAGAAGAAGGATCAGCCATCTTCCACCGACATTCAGGATGAGGAACACGATGCCTTTCATATTTACTCACTGTCTTTTGTATTGTAGAATTGAATTTAACATTTGACAAGTAAAACACAAAAGGCTTCTGACACGGATTTCGTGTAACAGGGCGTGTATTAAAAGCATATGCAGTATAATCAGCTCTTCTATACCAGTTGAGAAATGTTCTTGAAGGCATTTCAATTTCCCTTGGTGAAAATATACCACGAAATATTTGAACAGCAAAACCCCATGAAACTGAAATAGTCCAACTCTTTTGTTTGTCATAGCAGATTGATTGTTGAACAAGTCCTGCTGAGTCAAGTTTCATTGGTATGGTAAGACGTTGAAGAGCTTCTAGTCTAGTGACGTTTGGGAAGATTGGTTCAACCACATCAAGATGGTGTAGTGATACCAATGGAGTCACTGGATGTGCTGCAAGTAGCCCAAATAAGTTCCCATACACATCATACTGTTTCAATACAAACAAAGGAATGTTATGTTTGTAAATGACAAATTTAATAGTTGATACAATTCTTTATGTAAATTAAATTCAAAACTAAACTATTGAAAGTTAAAATACTAATAGAAAAAATTCCACTGTGCATGAATTGCAATCCAAATGGTAAAATAAGTAAAATTTTAGACAGCTATGTGAATAGAAGAGGAACAAATAAGTTGTCCAGCACCACCCACAATCTATAAAAGGAGGTGTTTTTGGTAGTAAGATATTTGCATTTTGCGGTTAGAAACAAAAGATCACTATCAAATCAATCAAATTCAGTAACAACTGATCAACTAAAAGGCTAGCTGAACAATTCTAATTAATTGGTTAGTTATTAACTCATAATGCCATGCATGCATACAAGACAATCAAAATCTAAAGATGCTTTCATGATCTTTATAATTTTTTATATTTTCAATGGGATTTTCTTTTTAGCTTTGGGCCATCGATGATCTCTGCTGTAACTGCAGAGGACACAACACTAGTACACTAATTTCATTTATACTTCCTCGTATAAAATATATTACATGTAATTTCATTTGTGCAAACGTAACACCAATAAGAAAAAGCCCATCACTACCTTGAATTCTAGGAGCACTCATGCCTTGAAACTTTAAGGTCAACCTATATAATACTCCATTTTTTTTGGTTTGTGGGTGCGTATAAATCAGAATCTAAATCTATACTCTAGTTGTCATGCATTCCTTGTCTTGTTGTGAAAGTTGTTTTCTTTAATAAACGGGATTAATCAATCCAACAAATGAGTCCAAATAAAATCTCTCGAGACAAGGGGAAACTATTTTTTTAATATAGACAAAAAAAAAATGGATATTAAATATCTGGTGCTGTATACAATACACTCAATTTTCGTATAATCAGATTCTAGACAGTGATAAAAAAAACTATGAATTTTAATTATTGATTAATTTATTATTTAATAATATAAAATACAATAATATTTTTGAAAATGAGTAACGGTATATATCGTGAGACGACGGAGTAGTGTTTTGGTAAAAGAAAAAAGAAAGAAAGAAGAGTGTAATGAAGACACCGACACTATATCTATCATTCATCTCCAGGGGACAAAATACGGTAAAAGTTGACAGTTACCCATAGCAGAAAAATGAGCAGTCACCAATTACTACAGTAAAAGCCATTAAGAAGTCCATATCATAGGTACCTTCGTTCTACTCATTTACTATTCACTCTCATGATTTTCCATACACCGAAGACACATGTTTAACTAATTAATAAAATATTATTTTGATTAAATATCTTATTAGAGTTAGTTTAAAGACGGTTAGAAATGGATGAATAAGGGAGGTACCTGGTGAAAACCAATTTCCTTGGTGAGTGGAACACCAAGTTCAGCCATACAAGCTTGCATTCGATCATCAGAACCATAAAGTCCAGGATACCTTCTAATACAACCATCCTGCATTTTCTCAATAGCTTTCGCCAAACCATAACTAATCGCAAATCCACCACCACCGTAAGCCATACCATATGAAAAATATATATTCTGCAAATGACTCTCCGATAAACTCCCAATATAATAAAACTCATTATGATCATATTTATTCAAAATCCTCAATAAATTATCCGTCACAAATACTGTGTCGTCGTCACCCATAACAAACCACCTCACATCTTTCATCCCTAAACGCACCGTTTCGGATACTATTCGCGATATTCTAATTGCTGAACGGTGACCCTGTTTATTCGTGTAAGGAAAATTCGATGTGTCTGCTGAGATTTTCACCATTGGAAGACCTTCATTTTCATTTGTATTCACTTTATCGTCTATCCAAACTATTCCTCTCATCTTACTTTCTCTGTACCATAGTTTTATGTAGTTTTTTCTCTGTTCCCAGAGTTTTGAAGATGCTGCTATTCCGAACACCACGTGTTTGAGCTCTGTTTTCTGAGAGGAAGAAATATTAGAAGTGGTGTTTGGTGCTGCATTTATGGTGGTGGTGGTGGAAGAGAGATGGTTGATTGTGAATGGACCATGGTTACAGGTACTTGTTGAAGTTGAAACGATTTTGAGAGTGTAAATGAAGTATGTGAAAGAAACTAAGAGGATTAGCCATAGCATAAGCTTAGGTGAATTTGAGAGTGTAGATCGTTGTTGCTGTGTTGGAGTTACAGAATTTAGAATTAGCTTCTCTGAATCTTTCATTTTTGTTTTAGTAATAATGTGTTATGTTATGTTAATTTCTCTGTTTTTTGTATGATGATAAATAGAAAATGGATCTAGTAAGTAAGAAATCCAATTTGGAAGTACAGTTAGTAATAAAGTTATATTAGAGAAGGTTTTGCAATGTTTAAAGTAAATTTCTTATTTTAGAATTAGAAATAGAAAAGAGCACAGTGTACGAGATGAATGAAAAAGGACAATGAGTTGTGAATGAGATAGAAGAGGTAGAGAACAAGAAGAGCACAGTGTACGAGATGAGAGGGACCGATGCATTCAATATTGAAGATAATTAGGAAAATGAAGAAAGGAATGGTTGTGGAATTATAGAAAGAGAATTAAGAAGGGGAATCGATGAGAACGAGGAGAAGAGAATTAGATAGCATGCAGAGGTGACAGATTGCGCGCACTCATAGTAAAACCAATACCAAACTATTTTATTTATATATACTACTTACCTATGTGCTACTAATGTGTCATAATATGCAAACTTAATTATTTTTCTCGGGACTTGGTAAAACTCTTTAAGCTTTTACTTTTGGGTGCTATTTGAGTATGAGTTTAATCTTCACACCCGTAAGTGTAAAGTTTTTACATTGGGTTTTTATATTATCTAATAATAGTTGTATATTTTCACATGTGATACTGTAAAAATGAGATAAAAGGAGTGATGTGTTTTACGCATTAGTTTTCACACTACTTTGTATTTGCAATGCACTTATATTTTCTCGGATTTTGTGTCTATATATTACGTCAGTACTTATATTTCTAAGTTCTACATCTTTCAGCACTCATTTAACATTTTTTTTTCTATATATTTTTTTTTAATTGTATTACTATCTATAACATGTATTACGGCATCTGTGTATTTCTTTTTCTCTCGATGTATAAATTAGGTGATGAGTGTCCGTCAAATTTTTTCATATTATGTTTTCTATGGGGAATTCTATAATTGGTTTGTCAGTGCACAAGTGAATAAAATAATAATTATTTTCTTAATCTCCATCCTCATATTCTTACAAAATCTGACTCGTGGGATAATTTAGATTTTTGTTTTAAGATAAGGAAAATGTTATTAAAAATTATTTTAATCAAGAATAAAATTAATATTATGGATTGATTTTCAACACTTGTTATCTTTTGAGTTCAACTATTTAGAAAACTCAGAATACAAATTCGATCAGAGTGAATTTTTTATGTTAAAGTTAGAAAGAGTTTCTATATATATCCGTTGATTGTAAATTATATTGTCATGCTTATTCTATAATTAGTTTATGAATGGAGAGGTGAATAAAAATGATAATTCTTGACTTTACCCTTTAATAGTAAATAGAATTAAAGTGATTTGAGATTTTGATAAAACATAAATAAAATTTTATTCAAAGATTATTTCAACCAAAATTCAAACTCGATAATATCAATCAATTCACAAATTTCATCGATAATATCAATCAATTCACAAATTTCATCAATTACTCAAATTCAATCATTTGATTAATGTCATTAATCTCTCCATCTCTTTCATTATCAAATTCAATCATATCCTTATCATTTTTTTAGTGCACAAAAAATCTACTTGTCTCGTTGTTTAATCTAGTACCAACCACCTAAGAAAGCATATTATCTCAAACATTTTTGAAGTCCTATCCACATATTAAAAATTTGACTGTTAATAAAAAATACTAAAAACTAAAATAAAGAATCTTTCTTTATTTAAATTGTTAATAACATTAAAAAAAATTATAAATAACATCAATAATATAAAAAAAATAAAAATAAAAAACTTGTAAATAATATCAATAGTATTGAAAATATGATTATATTTTTTTATCAAAAAATCTAGAATTTTTTTTACCTAAAATTTGTTTCTGCTTTTAAATTAGGGATTTTATTTTTTAACATATAATACATGTGAACTTTTATCTTTAGTAATATTTTTTGAGATCCTATAATTCTCATAAGGAAAAAATTGAACCAAAGTGCAATTGACCTACCTACATAAGCCTATGGCCGACCATGCTACTAAGTTACATGTTCTTGTAATATACAATTTTTTTGTTTTTGTTGTTCTATTACATCCGGTACATTGGGAACATTTCCCAAAAGATTTGCACACATTATACAGGTAAATCGTTGAAGGCAATCCACTAAACACCTTGACTTTTTAACGTTGTTTTTAAATTTTTATTTTGCAAATTAACTCTGTAATATCCGTTATTATTACTCCGGTTCATTGTTGACACTAAGTATAACAATTGATTCTTGAAACTCATTAACTAAATTGAGTTGAACCAAGTTCACCCACTTAATTTTAAGTGAATGAAATGAGTGAATTTTTAAAGATTATCTATAATAGCACAACTGATCATTATCGGAGTAAGTGAAACGTCAAAATTTTTAATCTTTGGAAAAAGTTTAAATTTCTAATACTTTGATGTCGGGCTTTCGTGGGGCTGCATTATAAACCATAAACAGCAAGCAATAAACCCTAGGCTATCTATTTTAACATTTTGAGTAGGTTCACTTGTCTTTTCTATCAATGTCGCACTAAACAACTCTACATCATCTACAACTAGGTAAGTCCCATTTGAGTTTTTCTTTCATTTAGCTTGTCGTTAATGACCAAATGCAAATACAATACAAAACAAGATTCGCACACAAATTCCTATTTTAAGTTTTCTTAATATGTACTAGAATATCTCGGTTACTTTTATATAAATAAATATATATAAAGTTCATACATTTTCTGATTTTCATATGAAACAAAATATGTATAACTCTTAAAGAGTAAACTATACTTAGCATGTTCCCTTTTCAAACTCTTATTTCAGACGAAACTTCTTTTTCTTTGACAATGCTACTTTCGCTTGATAAAATTAAATGACACAGTTTCTTAACCCACAAAAGAAGTTACTACCTTTTAAGGAAAAAAGAAGAAGAAAAAAACACCTTTTAGTGCTTGGGATTTTCATTCAACAAAATGGTAACTATCTTGTCATCGCTAAATGCTAAACAACATAATGTTAATTTTGTCAACGGCTGTTGCTGTCAAGTGAATTTTTTTAAGAACGTGTAGTTTAACAATATTTTCACATTTTTTACGTTGTAATAAAATTTGAAAGGGAAATGTTATGTTACAAGAGGTGTTTGTAAGAGAAGAATAACATATTGCA
The DNA here is from genome assembly GCA_037974875.1 of Cicer bijugum. Classification (NCBI taxonomy): domain Eukaryota; kingdom Viridiplantae; phylum Streptophyta; class Magnoliopsida; order Fabales; family Fabaceae; genus Cicer; species Cicer bijugum. Next base: position 1,700,821 of record JBBPBT010000152.1, on the reverse strand, counting down.
AGGTATTATAAGAAAAAGGTGTGTTATAAATAATTTGACTAATAAGTAGATATTACTATATTATTTATTAAAGTTGATTAACTTAATTTTTTTAATACATTTATCTATTCAATTTGACCATAGTAATTAAATATATTATTTTCTTAATAGAAATTAAAATTAAAATTTTAATTAAAATCATAACAAAATAATTTCAAAATAGTTTAAAAAATAAAACTTAAAAATTTAATTGTATTAAATCTAAAATATAATAAACTAATTCATAGATAACATATCTTTTAATTGATAATTTAATATGATAATATCAAAATATGTTAATTTTC
>JBBPBT010000152.1:1661768-1693158 GCA_037974875.1 Cicer bijugum | reverse complement strand
GATTGACTGAAAGAAATTATAAATGTATCGATATTAATGATTAATTAAATTTTTAACGTATAAAATCATTACTCACTATAAGTGAAATAATATAATTGTCGTAAAGATATTTAGGAGTGATTAGTAGAGTTTTTTCTATTAAATTTAATAATTAATAATATAAATTATTACTATTGGTAAATGACTAATAATATTATAAAATAATTAATAAATTGATTATAAAATAACTTATAAAATAATTTGATAATAATATAAATTATAAATTATTATCCAACTGTAAAATTATTTATAAATTATAAATAATTGTAAAATAATTTTATAATTTATAAATTTATTATAAAATAATATTATCAAATAGATTTTGGAGGTATTAAAGAAATTGTGGAAGAAAAAAAAAATAGAGTATGATTGAAAGATATTAGGTATTAAGAGCATGATTGGAGAGGGAGAAAGGAGGAGAGAAGCACATCAACTTTTTGACTGATATGAAAAATATTTGTATAGGTGGCATTCAAGAGTGAGATGGTATTCGATGCTTAAGTTTTAAATATATAAAATTTCATTTTAATTTTCTTTTTTATGTTGGTGACCAAAATAAAATTTAATTGCGAAGATAAACGCTAACCAGAAAGAAAGTATTTCTAGAAACACTAAAAACAATATTTTAAAAAAAATTAAAGAAATATTCGATCTATTTTCAAAATCCATTTTATTTTATCCGTGGAAATGGAAATAAATAGAAACATAAAGTAAACTGGTCTTAAAGGTCAACCAGTTTGTCTATGTAGCAAGATTCCACACAATATGTAAAAATCCATACATCATCGGAGCTAACAAATGCTGCTAATATTATAAATGTCACCAAACAGAAAATAGTATTCAAGGATTATCATTAGATTATAAAGCTCCGTGACACCGTTGGAAAGAGACAAATGTATATTTTTTTGTAAATATTTAATGAATTCTAAAGTCTTCTGTACTTTACATTACATTGGGACAACAAAAGAAAAATAAAGACTCCACGACGTACTAACATTTTTGCTCTCATATATGTTCCTTGAGCAAACTTCAACATAATACAGCACCTATTGTAACTTGCAATATTCAACTGGACTATATATAAAAGGAATGGAACTTTCTGTACTTTACAATGTGTCATGATAATGATGAACAGACACTGTATATAAGAAAGAGTTATTGAGAGAGTGGATCCGGATTGAAGTTCACCGATTCCATCCATATGAGCTCCTTAATGTGCTCTTCAGTGCATGATGGCTGCTCAAAATCAAAACAGAATGGCCTTGGAGCAACTGGCTCGTCATTGATGTCATGAAGAGATGAAAGATAAGGATGACATAGTGCCTCTTCAACTGCAAATAAATGAAAATACTATACTATATAAATATGAAAAGATGGGAGAAATTATATTCAATAATCAAGTTATCATACCTGTAATTCGTTTGTTAGGATCAAATATAAGCATTTTCTCTAGTAGGTCCAGAGGCTCAGGCGGCATATGAGGAAATCTTGCCGAAAGATTTTGCTTTGTGCATTGTGGAAGTTGTTTGACACGCCTTCTCGTATTTTCACTTCGGAGAAATTCAAGCCCAGAATCGTCGGGTGAACCTATTAACTTTTGAGAAACAGGAAAACAAAATGTATGTGATGTGTTACAAATATGTAACAGTTAATTTACATGGAACTACAAACATGTACTAAGTTAATTTACAAAGGAATTAGCATTCCATCCATTTTTAATAATAACAGCATTCAATCAAGATGAAGCCTAATAAGATAGATTATTATACGCCTTTTATATCATTCAGAAGCAAGATGATGAGCCGGTTGATAGATCAAACTATTCTATATAATGCTAAAGGAATTAGCTAATCATATTGTGAACATTATCTAATGTCATTTATTAACAATAGTAAGTTTGCAACAATCAGGAAGAATTGAAAGTTCAAAAGCCTTATTGTACTTCAGTATAGTGAAGGGTGCCAATTCCCAACAAATTTAGTTCCTGATGTTTGAAACCCCCAAATAGAATCCATAACATGATTAATTTCCTTATGTTATAATAAGGGTCATGACTCATGAGTGTAAATGACAGGAAGTGCAATATATTAATTAGAATATTCAATAGTCCTTGACATCAAATGGGTGCACCAAGCTCATACCTCTGTTATAAGCCTTAGTTGATGAACATAATCTTTCCCTGGAAACAAGGTTTTTCTGGTCATAATTTCAGCAAATATGCAACCAACCGACCAAACATCAATAGCAGAGGTGTACTCTGAACAGTTAAGGAGCAATTCCGGGGCTCGGTACCATCTAGTAACGACATATTCCGTCATAAAATCGGTTTCAGATGTCGTCCTCGCCAAACCAAAATCCCCAATTTTAAGATCACAATTTCCATTCACTAGTAAATTACTTGGTTTAAGATCACGGTGCAAGACATTGGCTGAATGCACATACCTCAGTCCTCTTAATAGCTGGTATAGAAAGTACTGCAAAATTCATGAAATATCAATTTGAAAGGAAAAACACAAATACAGGTCAAAACTTCTGGTTGTGAAAATGAAACTATGTCTTTCAAATTCAATACTACCTTATAAGTTACAGCAGCCATGCAATCTAAGGCATCCGATTAATTTTAATTAAGCAAAGAGATTCAAAATACAAAGTCAAAATATGGACTGTCTGATAAAAGATCGGACGGCCTAGTTGCACAAGATTGAGATTGTGTAACTGCAAACAATCTATTTCTGCAAATCTTCATGACTTTCAAAATGGTCATCAATTTTCAATATCTTAGCAAATTAGCAATATGGTAAATGTTGATTACTTTTTTTTTCCCTTCAGTTTCTGATATGAATGCAAAACTGAAAGCCCAATACCATGACTACAGGAAAACCTTAACCTTACCTGACAATGGTCAAGGTTGAGAAGTTGATCAGAACGAAGAATCTGATGAAGATCAGTGTCCATCAATTCATAAACTATGTAAACATCATTAAAAGCATCCTTTTGTGGAGGTCGAATTATATCCTTTATAGCAATAACCTGTGTACAAATTTCATGACCTTACAGCATAATAATAGTAAGCTAAAAAAATTAAAATAAACAAAAAAACAGTGAAGTTAGAATATACATTTTCATGGTCCATGTGACGTAGGAGCTTAATTTCTCTCAAAGTCCTTTTAGCATCAATAATATTGTCAAATGTATTGGCAATCTTCTTGATGGCAACTTCCTCATGAGTATCGGAATTAACAGCAGCACTGAAAAGAAAGTAAAATGAGTGTGGCCTGCTTGTGATTGTTGTTATTGTTACTAAACTAACAAACACCAAGTCTAGCACAACTGGTTGGTACATGGTGCATGTTATAAACTCTCGAGCACCGAATTTAACTAACTTACCAGACGATTCCATAAGCGCCTCTACCGATAGGGCGAAGAGGAGGAACATATTTGGAGGGAAGTTCAAATAAGTTTCCATACAAATTGTATTGGACGTATCTACCTCTATGAGTCAAAACCTTCTTTATTGGATCTCTATCTGTATCTTTGCTTTTGGTACCCATCTTTGATCCTTCAACTCCTTCAATTCTCTTGTTTTGTGTCACTCCCTTCTCTATAAGACTTCTATACTTTCCAATTAAAAATAATCATCCATTTACAACTTTTAGCTTAACCGTTTCAATTTCTAATGCCTCTGTCCAATCTTTATGAATATGATAACGTTGACGTAAAAGGATCAACTTCTGTAGCAAAGTAAATTTAATTGAGCTGGTTTTTTTATGTTTAAAATATGGTAGATTTCGTCGTATGGTGTTGATGCAACCAATATTAAAATTTGGACAACGCTGAAATATTCCGGAACTAAATTTTGTATGGAAACACATTAATTAAATAATCAATATACTAACAAACTTTTAACAAAAATGTGATGACAATTTTGATTTTCAACAAATTTTTGTTAGACGGGGTACTTCAAGACTTTATTGACTGAATCACATGTTTTAGTTCTATATTTTAGATTTGGTAGGTATATAATTCCTTAGCTAGTGGCAAACTAATTCATAATTATATCGAACGGCTTGGTAGATTAGCATAAAATACAACGAAATTGAAATTGACCAAAAATTAGTTGAAAAATAAATCGAGGTTACAGAAACTTAATTTAAGAAGCTGGTTCAAAACGAGAGAATTGAAGAGGTTATTGAAACTTAATTTAAAAAATTGGTATGAATTATAGATATGAATTATAGTTAAGTCTGTTTCGATCATTCCTCAACAAAGATCTTTGGAACGTCCAATTACCAAACATCATCCATGATCTATCTATCATCCAGACATAAACAAAATATCAGCCTAAAGCAAAAACACTCGTAATTCAAAATCGTCATTGCATAAATAACTGAATATTCAAATAAATGATCAAACATTTAGTTGAGGAGAAATACTATAAACTCTAATCACAGCCAAAACTGCATAAGCTGGAGCAGAAACCATTACAATTAAGGAGCATTTGAACTAGTTGGTGCTCCAAAGCCACCAGCACCACGTCCAAAACCAGGTCTACCACCAGGACCCTGCAATAGAGTCAGAAGAATATAACGCAATTAGATAATAGGATTCAATAAATGATGATAGCTTGGGTACAATAATCCAAGTACAGTTTCAGTTTCAAAAGAAATACAAGGAATAGATTTAACCTACAACGAAGCCAGACACTTCAAACAATATTCAAAACACAAATTAATCAGAACACCATAATTTGAGGGAAGCCAGAGGTACAATCGTGTCTACCAACTTCTTAACAACATATAAAAGTCAACACAGTATATAGATGACTAAAAAATCTACAGAATTTGTACTGATCTAACCCTTATTTTGGTTGGAGATAAATCAATGATGTTCATCGTCATGTGAAATTTGAATATATATGACAAACCAATTTGTACCCATGTTTTTGGTATTTCAGAAAATAGTATATAAGCATATAGTCCTTAAAAATTGAGATGTAGTTTAATTCTAAAAGGCAACAATAATTCTAAAGTAATTAATATTTATACACTTCAGAAGCTTAGGGTATCTAAACTGAGTACAAGTCAGCTGTATAATGAAAAAAGAACACAATGCAACATAAACCAAAAACAGGGAAACCAAAACGTGTGATCACAGATATCCAAGGGCAGACAGAACACGCTAACAATTGTAAACAAATAAATTAACTAAATCAGTAGATACATAAAATACAAACATCATTCAAGTGAAACAATTGCGCAATAAGATTACCCCAAAAGAAGGTCTATAGTCAGCTGGAGCTCCACCCTTTTCTCCTCCAAATTCACCAGCAGGTCCCCGGGGACCTCCGCGGTATCCATCGCGGTCACCACCAAACCTCCTTTCTCCCTCGAATCTAGGTGGGCCCCTGGTCAAAGAAAACACATTTCATTCAAACAAACTAAAATAACATTAACATCAAAAACTTTGCATAGCATCAACGATGAATTACCTTGGGCGATCACCAGGTGGACCACCGAATGGCCTTCCAGCTGGCTTAGCCTGTTTCTTCAAAGTGGCTGGAACAATCTCAGATGGAAGATTGAGGTAAGTTCTAAGGAACTCAATTCCATCATTGGTGAGGAACCAGTAATAATGCATCCAAGCAAAAGTTTCCCTAACATATTCTCTTGATTTGAAACTTTGCATCAGCTTAATCACTTGAAGATTAGGCACATCAATCTCTGGGTGCTTTGCGAGATTGAAGTCCTTCTTTGCATAGCAAACTCCCTCTGAACAACAACTTAACCAATTCAAACACAAAAATTCAAAATAAAACGTAACTTTAATGTATTGAACAATATTGACACACCTTGGAAGAGGTACTTGCAGATCTCTCTACGGTTTTTCTCTGAAATGATCTGATAATTTTAAACAAAAAATAAGTAAAAATAAATTCATATTCATAGATTAGATGAGTGTTTACAAAGAATCGGTTAGGGTTTACCATGGTTGCAATTCAGAGGCAGAGGCAACCACAAAAAGCTCTGAGATGTAAATCCTAGTACGAAAACCCTAATATTTACAATTTTTATATACCTTTTATGGGCTTATTCGTGGCCCATTTGCAGTTTCATTTGGTGGATTTTTTATGGCCCATGTAAGCTCTTTTTTTAGTACTGGCCCATGTAAGCTCTTATCTATTAAGATTTTTCTGGTTATGAAAAAGTTTAAGTATTTTCAATATATTCTCTTTTTTTTAAAACGATACACTCTCTTGAAATTTATATATATCACATAAACTGTATTTGAGATTTATATAATCAGCCAATCTATTTAAATATTAACCGATGAGAAAATATGTTGGGAGTTTTATGTGTTAGATAAATATGTGTTGATAAAACTTGACATTGAAAACAAGTATCATTTTATTGTATCACTTAAAATATGAATTTTAAAGGTATAGTGGCAAAAACATGCTAAAGATCATATTTTAGAGTTTATTAATTTTTTAGTTTTTATAAAATTTTAAAAAATAAAATAAGTCTTTTTAAAAAGAATTCTCAACTTTTTAATCTCAATATTTTTTAATTATATTTTATCTTTATTTTGAAAAAAATTTGAAAAAATTAATAATGTCTAGTCCATCGAAAAAGTTCTTATAAAATCAAAATAAGGATGCTCTTAAGTAATGGTTCAACAAACAAAGTCGATATTGTTAGATTCGACGTCTTATCATCTATCTCTTATAAGACAAAATAAATATTGAAAGTGAATAAACTTATTTTACTCATAATTTTATGAAATTAAATATATATTTGATTCTTGTAAATATAATAATTTTTATTTTAATCCTCATAAACTTTTTTATTTTATTCACATCTCTTGAAAGATTAAAAACATATCAACAAGACTTTATAATAGACTTTATAATACGAGAGACATTAAAAAAAGAAATTAAAGAAGTTAAAATTTGAAGGTGTGAAAAGTACCCCTACGCTGAAATAATTGATTTAAATAATTTAAAATAATCAAATTATTTAAACGATGAAAAATATGTTTTCTGGCCTTTCATTGGTATTTAGCATTTTCGAAATCATATTTAACCTTATGTTATATTTATTATTTATGTATACAAAGGGGGCCCAAACTGAAAAACTAAGTAAACTTGAATATACACTGTTAACAGTGAATTTATGATCCATATTCTTTCTCCACACTAGCATATTTTCATCGTCGCTTTTGGATAGTAGGTAGCGGCTTGATCTTGTCCCACATATCTCGGTCGATATTTTTTTTTTTAAAATCGATATTCCTTTGACCATTAATATAAACTTCATCAACAAAGTAGTGTCAAGTATGTAATACCAGAATAGCAGGGAGCAACGTTTTAAAATACAAGGCTTTTTTTGGAAGAAACGAAAAAAAAAAAAATCACGGAAAATGGCTACCATACCTGCGACTAATCTCCGTTTTATGAGAAAAAAATAAAAAATTCCATTTTTTTAATCAAATGAATGAAAAATGCATTTTCAGTATCTTAATACTATCTTACCTTTTCTAGTGTTTTTTTTTAGCTTTACGAATATTTTCAGAAACCTCTCTATTATCTCTTAATTTGTTGGCACACTATCTTCACCAATTTGGCATAATGCATAATGGTAATACGTTAAACTTTTGATTTTCATATTAGTTATTTTTCTTTATTGGTAGTCGCAGGGAGAGGATATACTAATTTTCTGTATTTGAATTTATTTTTAATAATCGAATTGCATGGTATTTTGACCGGTAGAATATTTTGTTGTAGTGATTTTTTTAGAGAGTGACACGTGGGAATGCTTCTTTTTTTTTGTAGGAATGTCCATTGAAATGTGATCATTTGAAGGATTTGTAAATATATATATAAGTATTGATCGATGAGTTGTGAGAACATAGTTATGCATGCCTAAGTGTTGGAAGACACAATACCTTTTGTTTTGTTAAACATAGTTATGGTTAGCTCTATTGTTGAACTACAAAGAAAAATTTGGCCAAATTATCTCACAAACTCAGATAGGGCTTTATTCTATATTCACCACCATTTTGGCAATGACCTTGTATATCACATTGCAAAAGAAAATTTGGCTACAATATCTCACAAACTCAGGCTTGTCCACTTTAATTTGACATTAATACGTATATAATAGACTTTTACACATATTTTATACAATAATAAAAAAATTAATACTTCTCACCATTTTAACTATGGGACTACCAAAGTTTTATGTTATTAAATTATAAAAAATTAGTAATAGATATCAAAACACACCAATGTGATAAATGTGATATATTAATAATACGATAGAATGAGAGAAATAAAAAGAAAGAAAAATAAGATGTTAAATGGATATATAAAATTAATAGATGTTATCACTATTGTTAAATTATTATTTAATAAACATTCAATGATTCTAATCAAACATCTTAAAAATATTTACCAAATGAGTTTTATCATAATTTTATATTATTAGTACATTTTAAAACATACATTTATTCTGTTTTATTTATTAAATGGGTCTCACACTCCGAAAGGAGAGAAAGGATGTTTTGGTCGTTATTAGCCATCCATTATTTTCATCCTTCAATGATGATGTCCCTTATTAGGTAAAACAACTCCAAGTGATATATTTCAATTAGCTCAAAGGACGAAGGTGACTAAATATGTGTACATCTAATAGTATCAGAATGTGGAATTCAAGTACATCTTCAATATATACTTTCATATATTAGAAAAATATTTTATATATATTTATAAGAGTATATACACATCAAAATTAAAAGAGATAAAAAGAGAATGATGTGATATGTTAATAATATAACAGAAAAAGAAAATTATAGATCAAATAAGCTATCGATTAAGGGCATAAAAATTTGATATGTATATATATCATTATTAAAAAAATTAGCTTAAAAAATGAGGTTAATTGCCCTATATTCAACTGCCCAAGGAACTAGGCAACACTCAAATACTAGTACATCTTCATTGTATAAAAACATTAGTGTAAGCAAGACATATATAATTACCAGTTGTGTCTGTTTGTTTTAGACGTGCATGTGGTTACTGGTAAAGTCAAAAAGCTTTTTGTGTACGACACTTGAGGTCTGGGGTTGTTGTATAAAAGAGACACAAATATGGAAAAGGCAAACCCATTATTATCATATCAGAAAACAACCACTTGTACAGTCAAATACCAAATCCAAACATGTTCTGTATTTGTTGAATGAATCTTCTAAATCAAGTAACTTTCCTCTGCAGGTAATTTCAATCACCTTTATTTCTTCTTTTCTCTTCCATGTCAAAACACTCAATAAACACTTCAAGCCTCAATATTACACATATACATATACATTATATTTTCACTCATCTTTTTCCACTCTTTCCAATCATCAATAAAAAAAAAAAGTCAATAAAATCAAAAGGACAGGAAACAAGCTCTTTCTAGTTAGAGATATATAATTAATCAGAACTTCAGAAGAGAGGGAGCATGAGAAAATATTCTTAATTAATTTTAATTATCTCATAAAGAAGAAGGAAAGGGAGAGAGTGAATTTGTAATTCCCATATTTGACGATGATGAGTTTGGTGGTAGTACTTGTTCTTCTTCAGCACTCTCCCAGAAAATAAAGTTAGGACATTGTTGTTGAGTTTCCACCCATTCATTCAACTCTTGTCTCTGCAAAGACTCCAATGTCACATCTCCTTCTTCATGATCCATATTACATGACTGCACTTCATGATGAATTGGGACAAAGTTTTCCACATTCTCTATCAATGGTGGAAGATAATTACTTGTATCATGATGAATGGTTGCAGCTGCTGTAAAACCTGTTGCTGCAGAATGAGGAGGAATCAGGGTCTGAATTTGATGATGATGATGGTGGTGGTGATTCATATTCCAAGTTTCAGAGCTCAAACTCATCATAGTATCATGGAAAAGTACTTCTGGTCTTGCATTATGAATGGTGTCTGTTGTTGTTGTTGTCACATGATCTAGTGAACTTGTGTCAAACATAAATAAAGGGCATGTTGAAGAGAATAAGGTTTCTGGTTTTGTTGTTATAGTTTCTTGGTTGGTGAAATAATTATCTAGTTGATTGGTATTGTAATTGAACTGAGGATGCTGATGATGATGATGATGATGATCAACAGTACTTGGTACATTAATGGAACTGGTGATTGATGAAGGAGCAGAATTAGAATTAGACTTTCTTATTTTCTTTTTGATCCATGAATTCCAATAGTTTTTTATTTCATTGTCAGTTCTACCAGGCAAGTGGCTTGCAATGTGAGCCCATCTGCATTTCATTAAATAATTACTTAAGTATGCATTAAGTTAATTTCCTGTCTAAATTAAGAGAAAGCATATATATCTTGCTAATTAAGATGCTTAAATAATAAAAATGAAATCGTAATTTGCAAGCATACATGTCAAGAATAAAAAAATATTTTAAGAAATTAAAAATGTGAGTGGCATGCTGAGGTATACAAACACTGAAAACAGACGAGTAAATTCCAACTGACAGAATTGCCAGCTTAACTTCTTTAAAACTATAGCTTCGAGGTTGATATATCAAAATTACTTCATTAATTAATAGTAGCTGTTTTTTATGTTTTATTATTTTTTTAATCATTAACTATTAAGTTATGTAGCTAGTGGTCTCAGAAATCTCAAGTCCATTTCTACCTGCTGGTGTTACCTAATATATTGATACTTTATATAATTTATTCTAAATTTCAAGCGGTTTTTATATACTTAATGTCCAAAATCCACATATTAATCAGCATTTTGAAAGAAAAAAAAACCATATTCTTGCTGGTTCAGTTCAACTAGCTAGGAAAAACAAGGGATATATACAACACACTTTGACATATATAAAAGCAAGAAGGAGTGATCATGATTCAAAATGCTTAATTAGTAGCATGGTTTTAAATTGCAGTTCCGCCGCAAACTTTTGTATTGTGGGCATATGTTGCCTAAATTGCAACGACGATACTATTGCATCGACTTCAATTAAAATCCGCAATATTTGCGAGCCGCAGTTTAAAACCATGATTGGTAGTGTGAATAGTACTAGCTAGAGTGATTGAAATTTGAAAGTTGAAATGAACTAACCTGTTTCCAACAACCCCATGAAGGCTTATAATTAACTTCTCCTCTTCAGGTGTAAACCTTCCTCTTCTAATATCAGGCCTCAAATAATTAATCCATCTCAAACGACAACTCTTACCACACCTTTGAAGCCCTGAAAGAACAAAAATCATCATATTGATTAATTAATCACAGCAATTAGAAAATGATAAGGAACTAATTAATTAATTAAAGGCATGCAATTGCAGACCAGCTTTCTCTGGAACTTCACTCCAACAACCATATCCATGAGTAGTAATATATCTAATGAGTTTCTCATCTTCCTCAGGAGACCAAAGCCCTCTCTTAACCTTCTGTTGATTGCAGCAAGAATGGTGACCCATCTTAATTACTATTAATTACTTACTCTTGTTGTTGTTCTTCTTCTTCTTCTATCTATATATTACTAATTATAGTCTCTTTTTAATTTAGTGCATTCATCAAACATGTTGTGTGCAATGAAATAGTTAAGAGTTATCTGTGTATGTTTCTCTTTAAAAACTGAAGAGGGAACCGAAGCCGACATTTACAACCTGCATGTGGGACCCATATCTTCCATCTAACCCTAAAGTGACGTTCCATCAACTTTATTATTCTTATAGATAGCCATTTTCTACGTACATGTTTGTGTAGTAGTATTACGTAGCAAAAGCTTCTTCACACTTTATTAATTACCGCAACAAGACACACCAAAGTAACTCACAATAAATCAGGAAAGGAACTCAAAAAAGAAAGAAACTATATTATAGAGATTAGTATTGTTGCCGTTTGTTTCCTCTCTGCCAACTATATATAAATATACACGTCATGATACATCATCACTATAACACAAGTGGATATATGAAAGAGATAGGTGTGATTCTTTTTTTAATTTATATACATAAAGTAAACTCCAATAATTACTACACTTTCATATCTTTTTCATGTACTTTGCTGGTATAGAAAATTAATTAATTAAATGGTCCATCAGTGAAATAATACATCAAAATTACTCAAATGGTTTTAGTTTTTTCTTAATGTCCTCTTTGGGATTTTGGATCCTTATTGAATCGTTAATGAACTTATATATATATGTCATGTATTTTAAATCTTAATTAACTTCATAATAACTTGTTGTAGAACCCTCTAAAGCATATATAATGTGAGTGAGAGTGTGAATAGGACAGAAAAATGAGTTGATTGTTTTATGATTTAAGCAAGCCCAAACTACTAATTATTTTGACTTGATTGTGTCTTCATTTAATTAAGAAGGAATAATAAATTCATTAATATTGTTGGCATAACGTGTATAAGTAACACGATTGACGTCAATTAAAGTTAATAGCTTTATATAGGTCCTGTAAATTTCAGTTTAATTTGTATATTACACAGGTTAGGAGTTCCAATTATTATTATTATTATTATTTAGCAATAAAAGTTATAATCATTGTTCAATTTGATCTTATCACTTTTCAATAATTTCAACTCTAATAGACATGTACTTATTTTTCAGGAACTGTGTGGGACCACCACCACAGACGATCGATGTGTGAGTGGTGACTTAAAAGAGGAATTGGGCGTGTATCAACTACACTAATGCGGAGCTTTAAAATTGATTTTGATTTTGATTAAAACACAAACATTTTATTGGATACATTCATTTTTAAATCAGTCTAATAAATGTCTAAAGTCTACAAATGCAAAAAATGTTAGATTAGGTAATATGTCCATCAAAATTCAAAAAAAAATATGTATATATAACTATAAAAGTTTCTTTAAAATTTTGTTTATAGAACTAAAAATAAATAAATTGGATAAATAAATTTGAATTTAAGAATCAATTTTAGATTTACTAAATATAGTTATAAATAAATTTATTGATATATTTGTTTAACTAATTAGTAAGTGTATTCCAAAATCTAATCATATAAATATGTCTATAAGGTAAAATGTTATTTTCCTTTCATCTTGGTTTTTTTTAATTAATTATTAAATATATTTAACCACAATAACAAGTAACAACTTCAATGTTTTTTTTCTTCAAAAGTGATATTATCTAGTACGAAATAAATTTTTAAATAAATACAAAAATGATTAATTATTAATTTATTAAAGATAAGTCAAAGATTCATTCTCATATTTAACAAAAAAAACATGGAAATAAAATAAAAAGAAAAAAATAACTAATTCTAAACTTTAGTATTTTTTTTTTTAGTTATTTTCACTATCTTACTCTACAAACATTTCCTTTGTTTGATTTTAATAATTGTTATAATAAGTACGCAGGATTGAAATATATGTGGTAAAGATAAGGGCATGTCACATGACAATCTCCGGGTGGAAGGTGATGGGGTCATGAATTGAGGAAAGATGTTGTGTCGGCTTAGCCTAAAAGTGAGCTATTATCGTGTTTCAATGATGCCTCCATCGAAAACAACCATTAGTTATGGAGGCGAGATCATGTTGCTTTTACACAATGACATTGCCTCTTAAAGTATCCATGCAATGAACTTCATAATCTCATTCCTCAATCTTTGTAATATCGTCATCAAGATTTTCCAAATATTTTTGATTTGTGAACTTCAAGATCATTTCTTTTTCTATATAATCATTAGATAAAGACGACATGTCACAATTGTACATCAAGTTGATTAACTTTTTTTTTTTTTTTTTTTTATATTCAAGTAATTTTGTTTCCTGATTGTACATCAAAATTAGTAGGCAGGTTCCGGTTAATTTGATTATTGCCAGTGTTTTACTTACCTCTTCTATGTAGGATTTTGCTATCCTAAAAGGTTCACATGACTCACCTCACCTTGTTTTGATGGAATTTTAGAGACAATAGCGTAATGCATTGGGTGCTTCAACATTGGTGTCTCGTTTGCTTTACATGTTGAGTTGATTCACACTATGAGAATCTTCAATTTAGTTTGTATGAAGGTTGGCATAATATTTGGTTAGAAAGTGCCTCTAGACTCGTTACATCGACTTTCAATTATTTTAATATTATTTGTGTTAGATTTTTTTTTTCATAATTTTTTATTTAGTAAAAGGTGTTTTGATAAATAAAATAGTGTGAGTATTTATAAATTACTCTTAATTTCGTTGATTAAGAGGATAAAGGATATTTCAATTCTCATGTGTGACTTTGATCCTTATTTCGTCAATGTTATGACCTTAAATTGACCACACCATATTTTTGAGACATTATTATTTTTTTTTTTTGTAGTCCTTTATGAATTTCTCTTTGTTAGATATTTAAGTAAATTGAGAAATGTGAATATTATTTATAAATTACTACTGGTGTAAATTTTCAACCAATGTAAGACTTTTTTTGTGTACTAAAACATTAATCCATTATTCATTTAAAACATATAATTTAATAAGCTTAATTACATTTTTATTCCTCATATTTTATTTCGATATCGAAATAGTTCTTCCATTTTAAAATCAATCAAGTCACGAGTATTGCATTTGTTGCAATTTTAGTCATCACTCATATTTTTTGCGCAAAAAATAATTATGTGATAAGTTTTTAAATAACATAACATTAAATATATTGATGTGGTAAAATATATGTGATTTATATTTATCCACTTCATCAAACAATATAATAATACATTTAAGTCTTATTTGCAGTTTTAGTCCTTTTATTTTTACAGATTTACAAAATTGGTCTATTTATTTTAAAAATCGACAATTTTGGTCATTTCCGTTAATTCTTTAACTAAAAAAAAGCGATATTACATGTTTTAAATAACGTGATATATGATACGTAGAATGATTAGAAACATTAAATTAAATAAAACATTATAAAAACTAAACTTTCAACTTCCATTTTTTTCTTCATATTTGTAATTTAATCAATGATATATGAATAATTAATGCATCTAGATGCTTTTATATCACGTTATTTAAAATATATCAAATTGCATTTTTTTTAATTCAAAAATTCGAGTGAGGGACCAAAATTGTGCGGCTTTTAAAATCGAGAGACCAATTTCGTAAATTGGTAAAAATAGATAACCAAAACTGCAATTAAATCTATATTTAATAAATAATAAAAATATTTTTAGAAATTAAAAATAAATTACAAAAAAAATAGTTATGCATGATACTTAATCCAACTTTATTTTCTACATCTGTATATTTAATATCATGTCATTTAAATATTAGTCACATAACAACTTCAAAATCTAAAAATCTAGGTTGAGATTAAAATTACAATAAGTGTGATTCAAAAAGAGTAAAAATATTTGATTTAAAAACACGATGATTATTTTCGTTAGCATGATAAAATAGGAGATCAAACGGATAATTAAAACGAATAAAATTTACTTGATCAAGAAATACCATGCTTGTTGAAGAAATGCCTTTGTTTGGGTGCAGTTGTGTGGATTAGTTAAAACACAGAACTAGTAAAGCATTTGTTTAATATGGCATTTCAAACGTTTTGTATTGATACGTATATGGAATATATAGTTATGATAGTAGTGAAAGGGATAGAAGAGAAGTGTTGATTGATGCAAATGAACCACCAAGTTGATGTGCAAGAAATAAAAAATGACATTTGCTTGTATGAATCGCAAGCTAAAACTTTGAAAGTAATATACAAATTATATTTAAAATAGACATTTAGAAGAAAAATGAAAAGGGAAAATCATTGTACTTAGCTTTAAGGAGGAGCAAGAAAGAGGTACGTGGGCCTTGCTATTTGATTTTTAACCAGTGATCAATTAGGAGAAAAAAAACTATTTAAGGACATTGCCTTTATAAGCATGGTTGGTTAAGTTATTAAGTCATGGATGAAATGTCTCCACCATTGCTTCTTTTAATACAGGTGTGATCCGCATGTCCCTCCCCCAATTCTTTCTTTACATTTTTATTAATCATATTACTTTTATATATCTATACAATATCAAATATATACAATGTACTCCTCCAATGTATCTAGCTACATACATATTGGTGCATATGTTCAATGCATTTTTATAAGCCAAGTATTTGTTCACATTTATTCTCGTGGTGGAAGTATCTAATTTAGGACTAGTAGAGCCCTCTTTCCTTCAAAGGAAAGTCCTTGGTTCCCTGTTTACAGGAAGCATCAAAATGCCTCCAAAAGGCATATATTATAATGTTACATGTAAAATGTGATGGTAGCTAGCGTATGAAATGAAATGGATCAGCCAATTAGAAAAATCGATTGGGATTCACTGCAATAAGGGTCGTGCAACTAGGTATATCTAAATAATTCGATTAAAATTAGATGATTTAAATTATGAATTTAGATTTTAAAATTAAAAGTAATTTAAATTTTAAAATTAAATTGTTCAATTTTAATTGAACGATTCAGATATACTGATTATATTACTGTCGATTGCAATTAATTAAAATAAATAAAAAATAATGCGAAGACTAATAATAAAAAAAAATCGTACAAAAATTATTAATTAAGATATAATCTTTAAGGGTTCAAAATATATAGTAAAAATGATTTGAATTTGAATATTCATTCTATAAATATCAATTGTAACTATCAATTATCATTAATCAATTAAATTTTATTTTTTATTTGTAATTTATATTTACTTTATACGCACTTATAATAGTTAGTAGAGATTCTCATAATTCTCTTTAGAGTTATTAAAAAACTCATCGTCATAAGATAATTAAAATAAAATAAAAAATCACTTGTCGACAACTTTTAGCCAACCCCACGGCTAAACCTTCAAATTTGGAAAAAGTATCTTGTACTTGAGCACCACAATTCCCAATGCAACCAATTTACCAGATTTTTTAACAGTATTAGTGTCATAGAATACCCCAGCAACTCTATCGCCCCACAAAAGCACCAAACCAGAAAAACAGAACTAATTTCTTAGAAGAGAAAGAAAAGAAACACCAACATTGGCACACCTTCCTTGGTCCAGCTTAATATCTTTACCATAAGCCTCTTGTATAAGAAAAAGTTGATATTCAATATCATATAAATGAAAAGATATATATATTTAATATCTTAAAACATTTGGTGAAGATTTAGTGTGAAAAACACTTATGTCTTTCTTCTAATTCATACGATAATATTTCATACTCTTCTTACTATCTAATACATAATGTATTTGTGAGATGCATAAATCGAGCAAGTGCAACTGGAAGTTTGCCAAGTTCAACAACAAGAAAGAAAAGAAAAGAAAAACACTTATTAAAATTGTTTATCACAACAACAACTCAAAAGAAAATGAATTTGGATAAATTATATTAAATATTTATATTTTTGTAGTTAAATTTTTTCTAAAATTTAAATTGTAAGTTGTTTTTGTAAGTCATCATAAGTAGTGCTAAACTATATCAAAAAGTTCTTCATTTCTTAAAAATTAGGGTTATGAATAATTTATAAATATTCATTCTCATCAATCAATTTATACACCTTTTATAAAGGATAAAAATATAAGATTTACACAAGATTTAAAATAGACGATATCTCATAAATATTGTAATATAGACTATCATAAAAGGTAAGTTTTCAAATATATAATTAGCATCAATAATAAAGAGCACGTAAAAAAATATTTATCTTGATATATATCAAATATTGCATTTTTTCCCTCATTTGTTTGAGATATAGTTGAACTAATATTTATCTCTTCACTCTCTAATTTTAAGAAATGGAATTTTAATAATTTGAAATTCGAGTAATAAAATTTAAAGTTTACATTATCAACTATAGCTTTTAAATAAGATTTTTATTTGTGTTTTAAAAAAATATATAATCATTAAATGGTAGGGATGACAATAAAATCCGCACATATCCACCGGAACTCGCTTGATTTGGGTGGAGAAAACCCACTTTAATTGGATGCGAGTGCGGATTTTCCCCGACATTAAAATTTGGGAGCGGGGATGGTGATATCCACCCCGCACCTGCCACAAGTATTATTATTGTAATTTTTAAATTTTATATACATATACATATTTAGTATATTTATTATTTTTTTAAATATTAAAAATTATAATTTTATCTCTATATAAAATATTTCTGCTATGAAACAGGGGTGGGTACGGGTGTAGAGGAAGCGAAATCCGCCCCATCCGCTCCGTTGTCATACCTATTAAATAACTATAAAAAAATATTTTTAATTAAGTAGTAAGAACATTTTATAGAAAAATAAAATAAATATGTAGACCCTTTAATGATTGTTTTTAGTTTTTACTCTCTCAAAGATTCAAGGTGTATGTGTAGTATATACTCCCAAATGGGGTTCCATCAAACATTTTTTATAATAAATATCTGAACATATATAGTACTCCTACATAATTAGTATCCAATGAATTATTGAATTTGCAACCTACATAAAGTCCTTCAACAAAAAATCTATCGTGTAGCATCGATCTGTCCTTAACATTTTATTGATTGAAAATTCTTTGCCTTTTTGAGGTCTTCTTTAGGCAATATTAAACTTTCTATCTTAACTAAATCAACATAGTTTTTCCTAAACAAAATCAAAATAATATTGGAAAATAATAAAGAAAACGAGTCCTTTGTAACTTAATCTTGGGAATAAATTTCCACGTCAGAACAAAAAAAATATTCCAAACCAAAAATCTTATATTAACTGAAAATCAAAAGACATCTTACAAACTCTAGTTATTTGGGCCATATGTCCAAAAT
The DNA here is from genome assembly GCA_037974875.1 of Cicer bijugum. Taxonomy (NCBI): domain Eukaryota; kingdom Viridiplantae; phylum Streptophyta; class Magnoliopsida; order Fabales; family Fabaceae; genus Cicer; species Cicer bijugum. Next base: position 1,674,327 of record JBBPBT010000152.1, on the reverse strand, counting down.
AGAATATCCAATGTTTTATTTATAAAATTTATCACGATACATACTTGGTACTTGTCCGCGAATACTGGGTACGAGTAGAGTACAATACAAGGTACCACATGAATTTCGGGGTATCATGTATGAATAAAGCATAATTTATAAAATCTACAACTCTTTCATGTACTTCATAATATTTCCAGATTCTGCCATCATTTCCTCATTAGAAGAACAACTGTGTGAGCCGCTATACTTCTATTTTCTCCAAGGCTGTCAACCTTTTCATGAGTTTTTGCTTTTATATTTACCACAGAAGAGTCAACTCCAAGCAGTGCAGATAAGTTGGCCTTGATAGCATCCTTGTGTGGACTTAGTTTCGGCCTCTGAAGTATCAATGTAGCATCTAAATTTCCAATATCATAACCTGCCTCATGCATAAGCCTTACCTGTAAAAAAACACATAACAGATTAGAGACCACACTATAAAATATCGTGTATTGGTATAAAACATTATCTTTAATCATAATCCTATTTAAACACTTTCAGTAACCAAATATAATTTTCCTCTTACAACAATCTTACATCAAAATAAAATCAAAACAAAAGCTATTTAATAACTGCAAAAGACATGGTAAATGCAGGGTTCAAAATTAACACATTAATAGAGGAGCCATTGTTAGACCACAGTATACTACTTATTCAATAGCTAGTAGGTTCTTGTTATGAGACATTATCATTTACCCTGTTACACACTTGCCTGATGAAAGCACAATCTCACTTCTGAGTACTGTTAAAAGCTAAAAAAAATTCTAACTGTAATATCCTTGATCTTAGTCTCTACTTTTTGGTCTATCTCAGCTTAAATTCATAAGAACTCATTCTTCCAGTCTGATTTCTCCTAAAATAACATTTTCTTATAAAAACGTTAGCAATCAATTGAGTTTCAATATTCAAAAAAGACTATCTCTCATTGGTTGAAAAAGAAATAGGTCTCCCTAAATCATGTAGGTCCCACATAAATTTGGTGGAGAACATATGAATTTTAACCATTATATGAGAAAGCGTGTTGGGAATAGTATATGTTACAGAAAGTGTTGCTAGCATTTTTCTACAACTAAATAGAATGGTATCGAATGCTTATCGAATGAAACGAAATAAAATGAAAATTACTGTGCTGTTTTTTCGTCTTTATGACGAAATGGAGCAAAATTTCATGTATTACTTGAGAAGTGGATGGAATGGTAATGGTAGAAGATAAATAAAAACAGTAAATTCATCCAATTTCATTCCATACACACTAAATTAGAAGAAATAAAATACTACTATTGAAGTAGCAAATGGAAGGAACGGAATGCACTTGATATCCCATTTCATTCCATCTTACTCTAACAATCCCAACAATAACGTTTTTCCATTCCACTGTCCTTGATTGTAATGCATACCTTTCTATCTTGCGTATATTTTAGCAATCAATTGAGTTGTAACACTGCATAATAATAACATCAACACAATATGCAATGTCCATGAATTATCCATTAAAATGGAATTACAATTTGTGACATAACAAACAGATCATTATGGTGAACACTTGGTGGCCAATTAGGATAAATAAATTAAATTAAAACAACATTTAAAAAAAATGAAAACAGTAATATCTAAATCATATTTCAATGGAGAAAATAAAGCAGAAAGTAATGTAAGTATGTAGAATATCACTCACAGATTCATGGACAAACACCGAAGAGTCACATCCCTTCCATTTAGGATCAGAATCCGGAAAAATCTGTCCTATATCAGGAAGACCTAAAGCCCCTAAAATTGCATCCACCACGCAGTGAAGTAAAACATCCCCTGTTCATAGTTCATCACCATATCATCACACTCATACTCAACAAAAAAAAAATTGAAAGATTGTAAAAAAAAAAAAAAAATCAAAAGGGGGTGGGGAGATAAAATTACCATCGGAATGAGCTTCGCAACCTCTATCATGGGGTATATTAATTCCACCAATTATTAAGGGATAATCAGGTTCCAATCGGTGAAGGTCAAAACCATGGCCAACCCGAAAAGGAAGAACCTTGGAGGGAGTGGCGGAGATTGGGGATTTTTCGATTTCAATGGAGGTGGTTGGAGTAGCAGCCCCTGAAGCTGAGACTGGTTTCAGAATGAGGTTATGGCGTTTGAGAGGAAAAGAACAAGAGAATGGAATTGGATGAGAAGATTTGGTGGATGTTGTGAATTGCAAGGAGAAGGAAGACGGTGTTAAAAAAGATGTCGCCATGACAGTTGAAGTTAAGGAGACTACTGCTGCTGTGAAATGGTTGGTGACCAACAATTTCAGAATTCAGACACTACACATGTTTGTTTGTTTGTTTGTTTCGGCGGCACAGAATTGGTATATTCTGGTATTTTTGTAATTGGTTAGCATTTTAGTCAAATTTTGTGCTTTGCATTTAGACAAAAAATTGTGCTTTGAATTTTACTAGTCAAAAATTGTGCTTTGCATTTTATTTAAAAATTAAAACCACATACAGTATAAGTTAATGATACAAATTTTATAAAACTAGTTTATACATATATTCAATAAAAATTTGTTATTTTATTTTGAAATCGGTGGTATTATATGAAAAAATAGTGGTTTTTCATTGCATGACAATATAATAAAACTGTTTTGGAAGTTAAGTTTAAATATATGTTTAGTGACTGTAAACATAAAGTTTTATGTTATGTCACGCATATAATATGCATATTGAGACTTGCCATTAGAAGAGAGGCGAGTTTCCCCTCGACTTCACTCTCTGGCCTTTAGGCAACTTCCCTGAATGTTGTCCTCCAAACAACAAGATGGTTTTGCCAAAAGCATCTGCATAGTCATAATCTGAGTAACTTGTACTAATGAATCCTCATTCATCATGGCTAATTAATTATCCATTAATTTTCTTTGGGAAATAAGATAGCATCTTGGTACTATTATAATGGCATCAACTCCCTACTTGATAGCACCAATGTTTCTTTAGTCCAACTTTATCTACCCGGTTGACGAGGGAGGTCTGTTGGCTTCTTCCCCCTCAAAACTACTTCAAACTTAATGTAGATGGAAGTCCCTTCAGAAACCAAGACGAATCAGTGCTTGGAGGGAGGTATTATTAGAAATTATGATGGGAATTTGATTATTGGTTTTTCAGGATTTTGTGGCATTACAACCAATTTGAATGCTGAATTATATTTAGCCATCTCTTTCAGGATGCAAACTACTTGGAATGATTTTTTTTTGTCATGTGAATCTGATTCTTTAACAGCTAACAAGTTAAAAAGTTCCTTATGGTCATCCCTAGGCTCTTTTGGTTAACCATATTATGCACTTCAAATCGTTGGAGTGGAACTTGATGTTCATGTATACCTCGAGAGAAGGCAACAGTTGCGCGCATTGATTGACTAAATTTGAATATTTTGTAATACAACACTTTCTCTATATTTTGTAACTATAATATTTAGTACCAATTATATATAATCAGACTGTACAATTTTTTTAGCTATGTACTTCCCCAAATAATCATATCCATGAAAGTATAGGGCTTCAATTTCAGCTCTCCTGCCGCTCTGAACCATCAAAGCAACCTCTTCCTTGTAACTCTCCTGTTAAGCACCATTTTGTTAATGGAAAAATACCCTTCAGTTCAAGAGAATATTCTGAAAGCATAAGTGGTTTAGGGTTTAGCACATTACTTTTTTTACACATGATTCTTATACAGATTGGTTCGTATGCAAGACCTTTAAACATATACAATTCTTGTCCAAACGTGTTTCTTGCATAAGCATCTGCTCTAACAATGCATAACTCAATATATTGAATCTAGCATAATGTATAAAATCATAACAGCTATTAAGCCAAAATGGCTCATACAAGAAATGAAGCAGCATAATATGTTTGTGATGGAAAGTGATGAGTGAAAATCACCGATCAGGCCTGCAGGATGAGGATAGTTAGGGATATATTCAGAGGTTCCGAATGATTTACCTGTAAGATTTTTGAGGACATCAAGCTTTGAGCAATTTGAAGGTCCTTTGTCTTCAATGGAACGAGTGATTGATCAGGCAGCATGGCTAGATCATGCCCCCGCAGTCCTATCCACTTGACATTGCAAGCTACAAAATGCAAATAAAAACATACCCCAAGGGTAAGTTTCATTCCAGCATGCATATTTTCTTGGTGCTTCAATCCAACTTATTAGAGCTGTGTGTTTTATGATATAGATTTTATAAAATTACCGTATCTATAGGACTCTAGGCCCATTCCTACACTTCCAAATTTGAAGGTGCATAGTATAGCTACTCCAGCAGGATTCCTTTATAAAGTTTAAATGTGAGAAAGGAGTCAAGATACGAATTATGAAGAACATGTTTAACAAGAAAGGAAAAAGTAGTGTCTTTTTTTCATAAAATTAAAAAAAAAAAAAAACATTTTAATTCGGAACGAAGGCAAGGAATTGTACCAATCCACCAAAGCTAAAATTGGCAATTCTGGAAATGCTCGACTGATTCGATGAAGAAGAAATCTGCATAGGAATTTCCATTTTAGACATTAAAGCACCCAAAAGAAAAACTATGATATATGAATATGATATGGTAATATTATCAAATGTGATGAAAGCAGAACTTCTAAAAGCATCACATCAAAGCTTCTATGCCATTTAATTCTCTATCCTGCAGACTAGTGTGCAGGTACCTTGTGGCCATATCTGGGTAACCTTTAGCCGTGATAAGAATGCTAGGAATTTGATGAAAAAACCTATCTTCAGCTAGCCGTTGAAATATTGCATGCTAAACAGAAGCAAGGGTTATTGTATCAAAATCAGTTGAAATATTTCAAAATAGCATGATGTAATTGGCCCCTAAAATAAGAAATATGAATAAACCAAATTACCTCAAACAAAACTTACCTTTTCCACAATTATAATGTAACGTGCATCTGAATTTAGAATCAATTTCTCTAACAAATTAAAGTCACCAGAAATTGTATGTCCAGAAGATCCACACACAGAGCAATCAACAACCTCTTTGCCCGGTTCCTATACATGAACAATTGCAAACTCAAAGTGACTAATGTTTAAGTTTGCAGAATTTTATTTCATCAACCAGTGATACAGAACATGTCACCACTCCATATACAATATCCTATTTGGGGAGATTTCAATATCCTTGAATGAAGGGTTTACAATATACCTGCAAAATCAGACGCCCAGCAATGAGTCCTCGACTAGATGCCATGATTCCAAGACTGTATCTGCTGCACCGAAGCAATGCCACAAGATCTGTTTGGCGCATATTGACATTCCCTTTTAAAAACACCAAGACATCAAATCAATCTCGAAACAAGCAAGACAGCAATCATAGATAACCTTGAATAGTCCTATTGACATCTTTTTGAGAAGGAAATAGATGTGGCGAATCACACAGAAGCTTGTAGAAGAGTTCCCTCTGAGTGACACGCTTTTCTTGAAGCAATATCTGATAGCACATTTCCATCACCTTCCACACTACACATGAGAAATTTCCAACTCATAAATGCAAAAGTTATTGGAAGAAAAGTTTAGTAAAGAAAAAAAGCACTATTATGTTTGTAGTCTTTACCCCTAACAAAGGCCTTTGCTGCATTAGGTCTCATTAGCGACCTTGTAGATACAGAATTGGACAGAAAAACATATGATAATTCAGTCAACAGACCATGATTCACTCGACTGTTGCTCAATTTTCTTTGAATCTGTTCATTTTTAGGAGTAAAAAGTTAAAATCAAGAACGTGTGTATTTTGATCAATGATATCAAACATGACACTAACAAACACACGCGGACAATAATTTAAGAAAATTGAAGTAATTGAATATAATCACATGCTAATCTCAAACACTGACATGTGCCAAACACCAGACGCGCCTTCCATCAGAAGTGTTGATAGCAAAAAAAGCCAATGAAAACTAATGTGAATTAAACCTAAAGGAAAATGCTGGTTTCAAATTCAATACTGTTTATTAGAACTTAATAATAACAACCTAGAATGGTGAATTAGAAAATGATTACAATGGAATGTGTGGATATGAAAACAGTGAGAATACCAGAGGCAAATCTGAGATGGAAGGGTTGGATGCAGTCAAAATTTTGAGGAAACTGAGCACTGACACTTCAATTCTAGCTCGGACCTGCATGAATGAAAATGAAACTGGAGTTTATTACAGAGAAAGAAAGTGGAATTATCGATGGTGAAAATTAGTGTTATTACCTGAGCAGGAGGGACGATATCAGCATAACAAAGCTCTTGATCAGTGAAAAACTTTAGCGCCGAATTTCGGAGATCTTCTTCCATCAAAGACTGTCAAATTTTGATTCCTCTATGATTTGGCGCGCAAAACTGAAGAACGGGATGCTTTTCTGGCAAATCAAAACTACATGCCGTTCAAAAGCATACTAAAACGAATTTTTTCAATGTACCGCGCGAGATAATTTCCCATAACTCTTCCATTTTTTCTTTTTTAACTTATCTTTTTTATATTTATGAAATAACTAACTTACTTTCATCCCCAAATTTTATTTTCCTCCGAATTTAATTTTTTTTAGTTTAAAATACATTTACTTTTTTTGTTTTATAATATAAACAAAAACTGTAATCTAAAAATTTAAATCATATATATATATATATATATATTTTATATTATAAGTGGAAATATTTCTCGAAAACATTATATTATTTTTAAGCGCGACTATTGGAGTTCTTTATTAGTTGGTCAAAGAATGTAAAGTAAATAAAATTTTATTAAGATAAATAAATTTACGTCTCACATTGTAAAATTTTATTTAAATCTAAATTAAAACCCTATAATCTATCTTATTTATTTGGTGATTTTATATTTGAGTAGTGTTTACTTTATAAAGTCATTTATGTATGGATTTAGTTAAAAATTGGCTCAACCCTGTACAAGCGATTTTGTAATTTAATGACAGCCTTCACCTTTTTTTACTCAGAATGTTAATATCTATAGATAAATTGTCATATCATGTATCGTTAACGTATAACTTTTAACATTCTAAATGTTTAGGTTACAAAACAAGTTCATTAAGGTTAAGTCTTAAAGCATCTGTTTTCAGTGAAGAAAAGAAGGAGGTGGAGAATTTATCTCATAGTTAGTTTGTTTATCTGTCAACACACTTCTCTTGTAATAGTTTCTAATTTAAAGACTTATTTCATAGTAAGCTTAAAAAAATATATCAAACTTAATTAGGGTTGGATTTAGTTAAATATGATTTAAGATAATTAGAAATTAGTTATGGTTAGGTGGAATTTTGTTATGTTAATTAAATTAAGAATACTATATAAAAAAGTGTATTATACTCTTTATTGTATAATAATTATTTACACTGTAATTTTAAATTTTATATTTTTCTTTAATTAATTTTTTTTTTTGTGTTCACGTGATTCTCAACATAATATTAGATTTATAGTTATTCTAATACATTCTTTGTCAATACTTTCTTTAGAAGATTTTTATTGATTCATCTTTAATTGAATTCATAATATTTTCAATCAAGTTTCTAGTAGGTTCTAATTTCTTTCTTATCATTTGTAGTTATCTTTTCTCTTATGTTTATTCTTGTAACCTAGAGAAAATTTTGTAAAATTAATTAAATTAAAATCACTATAAAAATACATCATTATCCAATTTCATAATAATTCTTTAAAGTATTATTTTAAATTTATATTTCTCTTTAATAACTTATCTATTTCTTATACTCAACCATAATTCTCATAACTATGATTTGCAATAATTAATATTCAAGCTCTATTTCTCAAAAGTAAACATACACTTAAGCACATGATATATTAGAGACATAATTTGTTAAAAACAATTATAACTACCCTAAGTAACTCTTAACTGAAGAAACTTGATTAAAGAAAACGACAATTATGTTTCCATTATTATATAATAATAACAGGTAATAACTCCTCATAGAAGTGAGATTTTAATTCATAAAGACACTGGTACAATCATTTGAAGTATGAACCTAATGTTCCTTACAAATTATATAACTAGATAAATTATAAGTATCAGCTAGGTTAATATAATTTAGTAGCACTAATTAGTTTCCTTAGCCTTCATATGACCAATTTGGGAAAATTGCAGAGTCCTAATTTGAGTTTCACCAAGCAAAGCTGCAACAGAACCTATAAAAGCAGCATTCATATAAGTGGTAGGCTCAGAGTGAGAGTAATCAGATCTTGCATCACTGAATTGGTCATTGGAATCAGGGCCTCCAACAATAGCACCCACATGAATATTTGGATTTGGATTAGAGGAAGAGAAATAATCTGAGTGACCATCATTGCAACCTACTTTGGTTGGATGAACTTTGATTGAAGGGATGGAAGAACCTCTGTGGTGTAATTGTTTTGGGTATTTACTCCCATATCCTACCATGTATGACATATTCATAGGATTGTTTCCTAGAATGTAGTCCACCTATGCAAGGTACACATTCAATTTTCACTTTTTTAATTACCAACTAAAATTAAGTAATCAACAAAAATTGGTTAGTTAAGTGAAGAGTTATTTTAGTTTATGAGAAAAATGAAGAGACTCAATATAGTTAATAAAAAAAATTAGGATAACTTATTTTTTTTTAAGAGGTGATGATTTGATTGTTCAATTTAGAGATTTAGTTGTGGTGATTAATTTTTTAAATACTATTTTTTCTTCTCAAATATTAAATTGGTCTTGTTGTTTCACAAATTTTTTTAGAAACAAAAGTATATTAGTATACACATACCTGTGATTTTGCAAAGGCTCTAATTTTAGAGGGGGAGAAATGGGAAGAGCCACAATAGATTCCATCAATATTATTTTTGTTTAGAATTTTGGAGAAAATGAATAGCACCATGGTTGAAGTTGTGGTATATTGCAAATTACTACTATCTCTAGTATACAAAAGCCCACCTGAGTTAACAATAAATCATACACTAATTCAGCTCATTACCTAAGCCACAAATGTTGACTAATATAAGATTAACTATTTAGGTTATATGTAGTGTTACTTTGCAATCAATAAGTTAATATATAATATATTTATATAAATACCTGGAGTTGTTTTAATCTGTACAGAGCTACTTCCTGGCATCAATCCACATATAAATGACTCAGCATCACTCTGAATCTTGGCTAATTCCTTCTTCCCATCATAAAATTCCTAGAAAAAAAAAAGTAGAAATAATGAATTAATTATTTCCTTGGAACTAATGTTTACTAAAATAGTAAAATAACACCAGTTAATTTGTTATATGATATTTAACTTATAATCAAATATAAATATAATTAAAACCTGTGTTAGTAATGTTTGAGCTCCAACAAATTTGTTATCCCAGCTGAACTCAGACCCTGTTTGGCTCCAACCTTGGTTGTCTATGATGTACTTCAAGTACTTGCTTTCTCCACTAGCTTTGTATAGCCAAGAAGCAGCCCATAACAGTTCATCCTTTATATACATAATTCAAAAATCATGACCATAAATAAATGTTCTATGAAAAATATTAATTATCAGTCTTTAATTTTATTTTATTTTCCAAGAATGGTAATTTCTTACCTGATAGCCAGAGTAGGAACAATAGAATGGACAAGAAGCCGAGTAAGTTCCTCTATACTTGTCAGCAAAATCAAACAACTGCAAAATATAAATAGTTTTTAGTAAATTCTGCATCAACAAAATATCTTAAAATTCTTAATATAAAGTTCTCATGCAAAGTGGAAATATGACCACAGAACCAATTGATCATCATCATAATTCATGAATGAAAATAAAACATGCTAGCTCCTTGAATTGCTTACAGATTTTGACTGTTTTAATAATTTTGAAGAATAATTGACGTCTGTTTTTTTGAAGACAATTGAAGCAGCAGAAAGAGCAGCAGCAGCCTCAGCTGCAGCCTCAGTTCCAGGGGAATTAGCATCAATCTTATAAACTGTTCTTGGTGTATCCATGTCTTCTGGTCGCTCCCAACATTGATGATCCGCGTTTCCATCTCCCACCTATATCAATCGCAACAATACTTTATTATAAGATTAAATAGTTAAATTATTAAGTTAATGATATTTTAAAGTCTTATCAATATCACATCATACAAAAAAATGTATCTGGAGACAAAACGTTCAGAAATTTTGTAGTAACTAAAAATAAAAGTTGACATGTTTAGTGGTACGAAAAATATATTTAATCTAAATTATTAATATGCAGCACAAAACATGTATCTGAATGTGTCATGCAGTAATTATAAGTACTTAATTATCACATAACATATAGAAAAGTGCCTGTGTAAAGAGTGTGGTTGGGGAAGTATGAGATTGAAATATGAAATCTGCACCCCAACGAATAGCACTATGAAGGTAACCAAGCTGGTTCACTGAAGAAATATCACTTTCATATTCAATAGCAGCCCAACTCAATAAACTAACTGTAAATGACATTGGCCATCCAAATTTGACATTATCACCAGCATCATAGTATCCTCCAACCAAATCTACCTGAAAAAAAAATATAAAATACACATAATCATTCATTAAAAAATATATATGTCGACATTTCTTCTTAATTATATTTTATTCCAGAGCTTTCATTCATATATTTTATAGGATTGTAAATTTTATGTCATGTCACATATATGTATGTATGTATACTTTTTGAGGCTTGCCATCAGAGAGAGCTGAGTCTCCCCTCCACTTGACTCTTTGATCTTTAGGCAATTTCCCTGAACGTTGTCCTTCAAAAAACATTATGGCTTTACCAAGAGCATCTGCATAGTCATAATTAGCTGAGGAACTTGCATTAACTATTAATTCCTCATCCATTATGGCTAATAGTCCATTGTGATTACTCATAGTAAACCACAATATCAAACCACTGATCAACAAACAGCACCCCATGATGACTCTCTTAATTCCTAATAACTCTGCATCGATATACATTCAGGTAAACTTTTGCTAGTATTTATAATGGAGATAAAATATGGTCATGGCCTAACTTCTATTAACTCAAATAGTATTAGTAATGTGCAAAGTAGTGTATGTGGAATGGGGGATAACTTGACGTGAACTATTACTAGTCACTATATGCATATCACATCAATAAAACACGGATACTGTCTCAGACATAAAACACAACACTGACACTAACACGTCGACATTGATAATAATTTAAAAAAATAAATTAATTAAATGTAATTTAAGTGTCGCCGTCGTACACCAAAACACATATTTGATTAATTTCTCAATACTAAAGAGTATAAGATTGAAAGTCAAGGTATAATGAGTGATGGAGATGGTATTTTTTATATGAATCATGAAGGTATGAGTCATGGAGACGGTTATTTTTTATATTAATCATGAAGGTATGAGTCATGGAGATGGTATTTTTTATATTAATCATGAACGTATGAACAATTGCCATTCCCCTTAAAACGTCACATGTATGTATATTGTTTTTACGTGTTAATGATGATTTCCTACTATACTTTTCTTTCCTTTTTTATGATTATCAATTTTCGTTCAGGTAGAAAAGTGGTGTGATAGATTTTCATATGTAAATAGTATATTATATATATATATATATATATATATATATATATTAATTAGATAAGAAAAAGGTTCGGCAGCAACTATAAGAAAAACGTTCCAATTGCTACATTTGATACAGACATAAATACAGTTTGTTGTGTATAGAACTTCACTGTTTCTCTCTCTGACTATATCAAGAAATCATGTGATTATGTATATAAATTCTCAACCAAAAAGTACGATTAAGAAACGCAGAAATATGTGAAACTTTCACAATTGTTAAATAATATTCATATTTTCAAAATTTAATATGAATTTTGAAATTCAGAAAAAGGTACATAAGGGACATGTGTTAATTACGTACCCATATGAAAATACTTGCTGGAAGCCCTGTAAATCATTTTCGCAACGAATCTCAAATCCGGTGGGACCTACTTGTTCCAGGACATTAATTCGTAACTAACTTCAAATTGAACTTGTTCGGTGATTACTATTCTCATAAAATCACATGGATCAAATAACATTCCCAAATCAATTTTGGTGCAACTTAGATATAAAAAAAGGTCTAAAAATTTGAAAGATGTACACATTCAACATTGCTCTTTCAAATGAGAGAGATAGAAAAAAGTTAAAAAGTTTGTAAAAAAAAAAAAAAGTCAAATTTAAAAGTTGACTGAAAAAAATTATATATAAAAGTTTATTTCAATATTAATCGACATTTCTCTTCAAAAGCATATCAATTTAGTTGATTGTTTTTATCATAAAAAAATAAAACTTGTAAATTAATTTTATATCTTATTTTATACATAAGATTTAATGACAATCTTAAGTAATATTTTTCTTCTAAAAATATGTTCAATTTAGTCAGCTATTTTTATCATAAACAAAAATGTTAATTTAGTTATTTTCATATCTTACATTATCTTATTTTATTTTTAGTATAAATAAAACGGGTGGTTTAATGTTACTCGTAAAAATATTTTCCATATGATG
>JBBPBT010000152.1:1639452-1659904 GCA_037974875.1 Cicer bijugum | reverse complement strand
TTTACATTTGTCTCAGTTTATTGTAGGAATTTTTTATTTCTTTTAAATGCCATTTTGCATTAAAATGGTTGATTGCATTCGTTTAAATATACTTAGACACTAAAATAGTTTGTATAAGGTGTAATTCATACAAAATGATGAATATTTTATTCTGACTAACAACAATCATATACTCATACAAAAAGACATTATTTTTAAATTAATATTGTAACTTCTTTATTTTGTGTTAAATACTTGATTCCTCAATAGCGTGTTTGTATGAAGGAGTTGAAACTTCTAAATAATTAAAAGTTTTAAGCAATTCAAAATGCTTAACTTGTATTTTATTCATTAATAAATTGTGTTGTTTTTAAGATAAAAAAATGATATTGTATTGTTTTTAGTTAAGTAGTATAAACTCAATGTGAATTTAGAAAACTGATTTCAGATCAATTTTAATAATATAATAAATTATTATTTAAATATCTTATAATAATTTTATTTTAGACAATTTTTAATCTTACGAATAGTTTTTTTTGTCATTACACGATTGTTCACTAGTGTATTAATCACTTTTGATTGTGATGCTTCTTGATCTTCTCAACATAAATTATCTTGTTTTCTTTTTCCCCTTAGTTATTTTATTTGAAAGAGTCACTTAATAAATATTCAATTTTATGGGGAAGTACTTAAATTCACAGTTCATACCATCGTGTCTATGGTATCATAATGTGATTAGCCATTTCGAGGTATTGGACAAAAAATTAGACAAACTTAATCATATGTAAATTATTGATTTTAATATTAATCTTCTAATTTTTTTATCCGAAGGAATATCTATCAAAGTATCACGGTAAACTAATTCTTAATTTATCTCAAGATGAATAAATTGTATTAATATTTTTAAGATTTAAACAATTTTAAATTTGAAAAACTTTTTACAATTAGCAACTATTATAGGGCAGCTAGTGTCAAGAATACATACATTTGGAAAAGAATATAAGTTTGTTTTATCTATTCAAAAATGTGAAATTATTCATGTGCTATAAATTTAATTTAAATGATTCGGTTTCATATTTTCTGAAAAGATATGGATTGATTTGTAAAATAATAAAAGCTAAAATCAGATATAGTTGAGTAAAAAAAAGAAAAAACAGATCTAACTAATAATATGTTTTATTCAGGTTTGAATGTCCAATTTAATAATATCATAGTTTGTTAATGAAAAATAATAATTATTTTTGAAGAATAAATAAATACAGTAGCAGTGATTAGCGAAAGGGATGAAACTAAAAGAAGATAGAAGGATCTAGAAAGTAGGTGGAATTATATTTTTTGAGAAATAATGTGTATTTATTGAGAATAATATAATTAAAAACAAAAGTAGAGTTGTAGAAGGAAATAAAGTTTTCAACTGACAGCACCGTGAGAGCGAGGAAAGAGATTTGAAGATGGCGAAGGAGCTTGAGAACAAAGCCAAAGAAGCTTTTTTCGATGACGATTTTGCCCTCGCCGTTGATTTCTACTCTCAGGCAATTCAATTCGATCCCACCAACGCCAATCTCTTCGCAGACAGAGCTCAAGCCCATATTAAACTCAACGCTTTCACTGGTTCAGAAAAACCCTTTTCTGTTTCTTCTTTTTTGTTTTTTGCTTTTTGTTTTTAATTAATTAATTCACTAACTTGTTTATATTTTGCAGAAGCTGTTGCGGATGCTAACAAGGCTATTCAACTAAACCCTTCCTTATCAAAGGCTTATCTTCGTAAAGGGTATTTATGCTTACTCCTATTCATTCACATCTTTTATTTTTGAATGTTTCTTTTGGAATTGAATTGAATCAATTGGTGTATGTATGAATTGTATTTGTAGGACTGCTTGTATTAATTTGGAAGAATATCATACTGCAAAAGTAGCATTGCAGAATGGTGCTTCTTTTGCTCCTGATGATTCCAGATTCACTAATTTGATTCAACAATGTGAACGCTACATTGCTGCTGGTTAGATACAATCTATTCATTTCTCAATAAGATTTTTTTTTTCTTTCTGTCATGTAGGCATCTATTGAAACCGTATTCTTGTCCTGCAATTTTTTTTATAATATCAATGGTGATGTATCTGCAATTGGAATTTAAAACCTTGATTAGATAGTGAAGTGTTCATGGCTCCATGAAGTTCACTCGTGTGATGCTTAGGATTGAGAATGAGTAATGAAGAAGCTAGGTTTCTATGTGCTCATATGCTAACTTGTTCACTTGATCTGATATTTGGATGTTGTGGATAATTTGTTGAAAAGGTTTTTTGATATCCTTTGATGATAAGTAATCTGTTGTAATTGTAAAATTGTGCTGCTTATGCTTTGTTGTAGTATTCACCTTATCAAAATCTCAAATCCATTATGGATTCCATTTGACGTCTAGATCCTTTGTCAGGCTATTGTTCTCTTATTTTGTTCCCGAAGTAAGACACCGATTTCTCAATAAGATCAACTCTTTTAAATAAATTTCTTTTATGCAAATCTTGTGTTTTAGCATTTCAGACAAACTTTGTGCTGTGTATTTGCTTTGCACCTGCATGATATGTGAGTCTGATGTATCTTATTTTTTCAGAGGAATCAGAAAGTCTTACTAGCATTGTACCACCAAATGGACCCAAAACATCTGTACCGACTGTTGATGATACTCATGTGTGTGATAGAAGTGATGGTACATCCAAAGAATCTCATGAAAACAGTCCTGCATCCCAAACAAATGAAACTGCAACCGCACCAATCAGACCAAAATACAGGTTGTCCGAATTTTATTTCTCTTCGTCCATGCTGCTGTTTCTTAATTCATTAAATTTTGTAGGAAGAAAGCTTAACATATATCACGGATGCCACTTTTTAGTCTGTCAGAAATTCCGTGAGATAACATGTTTCGGGCTTTTCTGTCTTGCATTTTTCATTTAAAAAATTATTTTCTTGCAATCTTCCCTGTAGAAGGATGTACAGGCGATGCGAACAACTTGATACCTTTACTTTATAGTTAAAAATAAAGACAGTACTTCGTGTTTTGATACGCATATTTTGGGGCCAAAACACTTTACTTCAAAGGAAAAAAAAGAGAATAACTAACTGGTTATTTCCTTAAGGAATGCATTCATCAAACCTGCATGGCTACACTTTATTGGTGTGGCTGGCAACAATATTAAAATTTCATTGGATTGCGGTGGTATTTCAAGTTTTTCTATTTCTCTTGAATACATTTATGTATGTATCTTTAAATATATATTGAAACTACTGTCTCAACAACCTGGTTACTTATTGATTGATGCTTGAGCAGACATGAATACTACCAGAAGCCCGAAGAAGTGGTTTTGACAATATTTGCAAAAGGAATACCAGCAGAAAATGTGACTGTTGACTTCGGTGAACAAATTGTACGTTTATTTAACAGATGCTAGTTTGATTTCCCCCTTTACCGACTCTCAGTTGATCTCTTCATTTAACTTTTTTTGTTGAAAACTCCTCATACACTCTTAAAATATTCCTGGAAATTTACTAACTTGGAGTGCATTGACATTGCAGCTGAGTGTTACCATTGATGTTCCTGGCCAAGATGCCTATCATTATCAATCGCGATTGTTTGCAAAGGTAAATGATTTTGAAACAAGAGTTCGCTTCTGTTTCACAAACAGTAACCCTTGAATTCTCTATTTTGACTGTAGATTTCTGAGTAACTTTACCTTGTTTTTCCTTCTGCATGAGCAAAACAGATAATACCTGATAAGAGCAAAGTTGTGGTGTTGGCAACCAAAATTGAGATACGTCTGGCAAAAGCTGAAACTGTTAATTGGACATCTCTGGAATATAGCAAGGATGTGCTTCCCCAAAAGATAAGCGTGCCTACAAGTGAGTTGATTACTTGTGTAGTTTTTTGTTTGTGGTATCAATTGATAGAATGGTTCCTTTTTCCATGGTCTTTGGAATTGCGAATATTATAAATAGATGCCAGCATAGCATGTCATCATTTTTCTAGTATGAACGTAATTGCAATATGTATTTCTGCAGTTCAATCTGAAAGGCCTGCATACCCATCGTCAAAGGCGAGGACTAAAGATTGGGATAAATTGGAAGCTCAAGTGAAAAAAGAGGTTTTACAGCTATGCCCTGTTTCTGTTTTTATTTATTTAGGGGGGGCATTGAGGGGATGATTTAAGCTTAATTTTGAATGAGTTTGGTCCATTCAATTTCATTAGAGCTGCATCTGATCATTGCGGTTCTGGATAATGCAATTAGCTTTCTTTGTGGTCTTGTTTTCTGTACATCAACAAAAATAACTTAATGTCTGCAACGAGTACAGATCAATGCCATGCCAAAAGTATATTCAAACTCGGGATATCAACATTAAATTTGGGACGTTTTGGTTAAGATTCTACCTATTTAGTATTTTTTTAACTTCATCTTGTGAAACAAGGAACATAATACATCAAGAACCAATTGTTGTTAACTTCATCTTGTGAAACAAAGAACATAATACATGTTTGAATTATACTGACATATTGGTGGTCTGGCTTTCAGGAGAGTGAAGAAAAGCTTGATGGTGATGCTGCTTTGAATAAATTGTTCCGTGATATCTACCAAAATGCAGATGAGGACATGAGGAGAGCGATGAGCAAGTCATTTGTGAGCATTTCACTCCGTGCTTGTTTTAAATTATATTCTACTAGTATTGGTTCCAAAGCTTTTGTGCATAGTTTTTTTTTTTGTAATTACGAACATTTTATTTCTTTGCCATCTTGAACTATGCTAATTTGCAGCTGGAGTCAAATGGAACAGTGCTCTCAACTGATTGGAAAGAAGTGGGATCAAAGAAGGTGGAAGGCAGTCCTCCAGAAGGCATGGAGGTAAAGAAATGGGAGTATTGATTCAGTTTTAAGATGAATTTAACTTCTGTTGTTTCATAGCCATTTGTCTGCTCCTTCCCAAGCCCCTCCAAAATTGTCATTAGGTACTATTTAATTTTTGTATGATAAATTATTTAACTGGGAGAAAGGCCTAATTTGCATATGTTGCGGAAGTGGATTTTATTTGTCGGTGTATGTTGATATAGTTGTTGAACTTCTACGATAACCAGAATTTCAGTTTTTGCCTTTTGGAGTGTTATTTCAGTCTTGTTGAAATGTATTTTACCATCTTTAGTTTCCTTGTATTTGTAAAAGCTACATTTTGGAGTTCCAATCATCAAATTTTGACTAACTCGACTTAGATTCATATGATACATTAACATGCATTAGAACTTAAGAATTTCAACGCATTGCAAACTATGAAAATGGATTCTCTAACTTTGGATGTTGATAACTTTGATAATAAATTAATGATTAAAATAAATAAATAAAAATAATTTAGATGAGAGATAATAATTGATTTTGAGAGAGATAAGAATAAAATTACCAAAGGTTGAAGATTGAAAGTTAGACAATCTCAACCCGTGGATTTTCTTAGGACCGGACAGGTGCCACGGCACTCCCTATATTTTTTAATTTCTTATATATATATATATATATATATATATATATATATATATATATATATATAATAAGTAACTATATATTATTAAAAATAATAGTAATAAATTATTAAAATATCTTTAAATTATATTGTTTTGAGTAATTTTTGTCTCTTCATTTATGTACCTTTTTTTATATTTGTTTTCTCTCTTTTAGAATTTATACTAATAAAATATAATAAAATTAATAGAACGAACATTGATATATACATAAACTATATGATAGAGAATGATAAACTAATTAATTTTGAATCAACTATTAACTCTTAACAAGCTTTTTTATGTTAATCATTGATGTATAATATAACATGATACTATTTTTTTAATTGTAAATTATTTTAATTAATGTGTATTTTTTTAGAAGTGATACGATATTTAAACATAAACAAAAATTGATGCATTTTTTAAAGAAGAATTTTTTTGACGAAGATAAAAATTATAAAATATATATATTTTATTTAATTGAATTGTGTTATTTATGAAAATTATGCAACTTGTAAAAATTGAAATTTTAATTTTTTTTCAACTTTTCTATTATATGAATTGTGTGATCCTCTAAAAATACTGTATGACTTTTAAAAATTTTAAATTATAATATTTAAATTTTAATTATAATATTTTAATTAATATTTATCGCTCTCCGCTCTCCTAAATATTTTTTTTTTTTTGTAAGATCCGCAACCGATTTCAACTTGGCAAAGTACTGAATAGATGGGGTGCTTTTCACCGTAGTCTTTATTTTTATTTTTTTTATTAATGTAAAATAAAAAAGCTTTGCCTCTCAAAGCCTTTTTCATATCTTTGCTGCTGTCGTGTCTTTCCTTCCACTTTCGTTGCTGATCCACCATTACAAAACAAAACGTGTTCTTAAAAGTTAAAACATGGCAGATTATATACTAGCAGTTGATTTGAGAACCACTACTATACGTAATCAGGATTCCCCAAAAGTAAAATATATTACTCCTCAAAAAAAGGTTCCTACTACTGGATGGAAGACACTGCTGACGTTGAAGCCGTGAGGATAAAGCATTCTTATGTGATACTGCTTTAGATAAAGCATGGAAGGTTGCGCTTTTATGCCAATAGTAGTAAACAGCATTCGTTTTATATACACACGCAATAATATAAATCCGCTACCAAGATAACGAGGCTGATGTCAGAAGATATGTGAAGTTGAAAGTTTGTCTTGTTTATGAGCTGTTTGGGAGTTGGGAGGGAAAATATGTGAACGACTTTGGACGAAAGAGGGGAAATTAGTCCTTTTTTTGGAAGAGTATCTTTTAAGAGAAGTCATAAAAATATTTTATTAATATTCTTTTTATTTTGAAAATCGTTCAAAACTAACATGTCGGTTTAAAAAATCAGGTTATCACCGTCCTTACATCTAGGGCATTGATCTAAGTGTTGATTTAACAAAATTGGTATTTATTTTTAAGGCACTTATACTTGTTATATTTACTTTTTGCTGATCAGCACTGTCTTAATAATGAGAACAAGTAATACTACGGAGTGAAACGTTTCACATTGGCAGAAGTATTTTAATGCAATGGTAATGAAATATACATGTGAGTTTATAGGGGTATGATATTTACCATTTCTTTTACATAAAAAAACATAAATAAATAACAAAATGGAACTACAATTTTACTTTTTGCTGATCAGCACTGTCTTAATAATGAGAACAAGTAATACCACGGAGTGAAATGTTTCACATTGGCAGAAGTATTTTAATGCAATGGTAATGAAATATACATGCGAGTTTATAGTGGAATTACAATTCCCAAATAAACCATGTTCTAATAATTGCATAATATATTAGCCACATAGATTCTTGCGGCGTCATTTCCCCTCTAAATCAATTCCCCATAATGACGTAAACAAAATATATTTCCCTATTTAATTACTTAAACGTTAAAAACACCTATGTGAAGTTATAATCTAAGTACCTAAATGCAGCATGTGCTTTTTGTTTCCCTATCTATAGCCAATAATATTTACAACCAATGGATATAAAACATGAGCGCTCTAATACGTTATATCTTTCCAAACATGCACAAATAAAGGCTCCCAAAATTATTACGGCCTCGAAGGATTATTATGAGCATTTCTACTGTTAGCAATAAGCACATCCAGTGGGGTTGTTGTTCGGACTGGTTGTGCACCTTGTGGTCTTGAACTTTGAACTGGTTGTGCACCTTGTGGTCTTGAACTTTGAACTTGTTGCGATGATGGCATAATTAGTCGCTGCCTAATGTCATCAGTGAGTTGCCGATCTGTGAGACTTCCACGCATTCGTGATGTAGGACGCCAATTCTGATCTGGTTGAGAATTAAACAATTCGTTGGTCCTAGAAACTGCTTGTACTGGTGGTCCTCGTTGCTCCCCTGTTAACCCCCGGAAACTGTCAGCTGTAAAACATGGGGCTTCTACACAAGTTTGATTTTTAGATGAAATTGATTGGGACTGTCTGGCAGCCACGGCAGTAGCAATAACCCTAGCTTGTTGGCTATTGACAGTAGCTCCAGCTGTCCAAACAATCCCAGCTTGAGAATTACCTTGTCTGGCAACATGTGATGAAGCCATAACCCTGGCTTGTTGGTTATTTGATGGAACCCCTTGCTGGACGTGGGACCATTGGGTATTCGATGGTTGCATGGGTTGGTGTGCCCGGGGATTTAGAGTTTGCTGCAGATGTGAATTTCTAAAATCATTCAGCATACCTGCTCTGTATGGGTTTTGCAAATGACTCGGTGCACGGTTCTGATTTGGGGTTGACATATTAACTGGTGGCACTCGGTTCTGAGTTGTGGCTGACATATTACCTGGTGGTATTCGGTTCTGAGTTCAATGAGAAGTAAAACTTAAGTACAAGAGTCATAAACACCAAGAAACAACATAAAAGCAAGGTTTCTCTAAAGATACCCAGATTTATAAATGAAAGTCACAATACATGCATCAATTACTAGCACAGTAAAAGACAAAAAATAACTAACAAGTTCACCCAGTATTATTAATTAGTTAGTAACTACCAAAAAATATAGCAGGAGAAGGAGGACTGGAAAGAAATAAAACATTCACTCTTGCATCATCAGTGGTTTCCTTTACATTTGATCTTATTTACTTTCTTTGAAAAGATAGATTAAAGTTACTGTTTCCTCCTTTCACAAAACCAAAATTTGTAGTCATGCTGACTTTTTGGGTAAAAGAAGGTTGAAACTATTTCAATCATAAAACCAATTTTCAAACCGGATTCATGTTCAGTTCATTTTTTATTATAGGAGCAGTTATCATGTTTTCCTTTAAAGGAACAAAGATATACAGAACAGGAAGTCGCCAGTTTAGATGCAAAGTGAACAGACTTTGCACCCCCAAAAATGCTACCCAATAAAAAGAGTAACGATAAAGCACTAATAAATCGAACCTGTATTGCAGCTGAGACCTGAGGCATATTCAGTGGGGCTTGAGAAAATAGTTGCTGTCTTTCTAGGTCACTCAGTATGGCATTGTAAGAATCTGTGGAGGCGGTGTTGGACAAAGAAACATGAGGAGTAGCAGAAAAACTGCTGGTAATCAAGGAATCCAAACTAGTTACTGAATTTTGCTGTGATCCTAATGTCTGAGATTGGACTGGGAGGGCCTGAACAGCTACTGGAGTCCTTTGAATATGTCTCGGTGCCACAGATGAACTCCCATATTCGTTAACTGAATTCGTATAATTCATCAGCTGCAAATTATTTGATGCAAAAAACTGGTTATGCATGGCAGAATTTATGGCAGGAATAATGTCATGACCCTCAGCTTCCTGATTAAATGCCGGAGAAACAGCATCAGCCAGAACAGGATGGTCGACCCCAACTGTAGGGGCATCAGACCCACTGTTGGCCATATAAAATCCAGCCCAAAAGTCGTCTTCTACTTGAACGCCAGAAGAAACAGAGGCCTGGAAAGGCTTTCTATCTGTAGTTTCACAAGTGTCCATTATGTCCAAATGATTATCTTCGGTGAGGTCCAAAATATCGGGAACGGTATTAGGGGAGCACGTAGTTTCTTGTTGTTCAGTCTGTTCCTTTTCACAATAAGTGGCCTTATTCTGTATCTTATCCACCTCATGGTCATTTTCCAAGACTGCCTTCCACGATCCATCAGCATGGACAATCACTTCCACAACGTTCTCGCCAACATTCTTCAGGATCTTTATTTAAAAAGAGGAAAATAATTGAGGTTTATTTTTCTTTTCTTCCAACCTTTCTTTTAAGGTGAACTTGGAGTGCCATTAAAAATTGGGAGAGGGGGAAATTATGGCAAGAGATTAGTATGAAAAACAAATCACTAAATTCATCATTCCCTATTTTAAGGTGATACCAAATTGACTCTAGGAGAGAGAACAAAACAAAAGGTAATTTGATTGAAAGATTAAAAGAAAATCAACTTGCCTCAATCATTTTCCTGTCAAGACGAATATCTGTGTAGCAGACATACTGATTGCAATGGGGGCAGCGCCAGGATGGCCTCTTAGAATTTATATTAGTAAAGTTGTCAAAGTCGAAGCACTACAGAGTAGAGAACAAAATGTAAGGTAGAGGAGAAGAAACAAGCAGGGAGAAGAAATATAAGATTTTCACTTTATCCTAACAAGTATTATATTGTAGACATTTCGGTAACACTCAGTACTTTTTAACTTTAATAATACAAAAACAGACATTAAACGCAAACAATAGGCTTCTTAGCCACATTAACTACGTATGGTATGTAACAGGTATATAATTAATCAGCAACCACTCTCAGCATTCTCTACATTAAGTGATGCTACTACAGGAATCACTCACCTGGAAATGTTTGCATGAATGCCCTTTAACTGGAGTCTTGATACGCGTAAAGCTGTTTTTTAAAGATGAAACACAGAGGACTATCAACTTCTATTAAAAAGTTTTTTATAATATAATTATCATCCAAAAGTAAAAAACACAGCTTTACGGAATTGAACAGATGATCTTAGCATAAAGTAGGCAAAGTACATTCCAGTGAAAGAGGACAACAAGCTACAAGATAATCATACTTGCAAGAGGAAGAAACTTCAAAAGAATATGGTGAATAGTTGAATGCTAAAAATGGTTGGTAAAAGTTACTGGTTGTCAGAAACTGAAGTTACCCGCTCATAATTTGGATAAGCTTGCATCTCATAGAACGCATACATAAGAGAGTTCATGAACTAATACCAACTACCAAGCAAGGAGAATACACACAAACGCAAGAGAAGCATAAAAGATAAAAAAAAATATTCTAAAACTAATATATTTGAAAAGGTTTCACTCTCTGTCCAACAATAAGGTTGAAGTGGCAAAAAGAAGGGCAATATCCAATGGTAATACATTAAAAATCAAGTATCGCATACGAAATATTAGGGTTTTAAGATTAGAAAAGATTTACAGACTGGAGGGTTCGGGATGAAAGAATAGTATATCATATATAAATATTCATTGAGAAAACTGAACAAGAGTAAAAGGAAAACTTTACAAAATATTTAATAATTAAGACTTATTAATGTATTAGACAGTTAATTAAGAAATTAGAACTAGAGACCGCATGGTCATTTACTCATTGATCATCAACATCTAACCCTAGTCCAGCAAGGAATTGCCTTCAGATAAATATCTCCGACATGAACTCCATTAATTTGAAATTACAGAAATAATACTGACCAAATAAACTAAAATAATTCAAATTAGAAATCAGTTGAAATATGATTTTGACATGGTACCTCTGACTTTCTACAATGAACAGCTGAAATTATAGTTCTAAAAATAAATCCAACACAAACATAGCAAATGACTTTGAAAAGGAGATTACATTTATACCAAAACGTCATTAGACCATTAACAAGTGAATTGTCAACATCAACAAAAGGGAAAGAGCGTGAATGACTACCTCCCTCCCTCATGCTTCAGGTTTTAAGTCAGCCAGTGGAGTATTTTCTGATAGAACAGACAGGGAAAGAGTGAAACTTAAATGGAAATTGTTGAAGTAGTGGGATTTTAGAGAAAAGGAGGAGAGAAAATAATAAAGGTTTGAATATTATTGATAATAATTTTATGCTAACTCGATTACAAAAGACTCAATCCTAAATCAGGAATAAATCATAATACTAATGAGAGATATTCTAAGATATCTCTGTGATTATAAATTGATCCTAGGGAATAACTCAAGATACTCTAAAATAATATAATAAATTTTATAAGATATTTTCTAATATTCTAACACTCCTCCTCAAGCTAAAGCTTACTAAATTTTAGCTTGTTACAAGAAAATAATGTTTTGCTCTGCAAAATTATAAAAAGGATGGAAAAGCAACTCAAGGATGCAAGTGAAGTCGGAGAGAATTGCTATAAATATAGCCTAGCCATATAGTTGATATGATCATCAGCCTGAGCGACGAAAATCATGGCAAGCAATTAAACAAAGCAATATCCGTTCTTCTAAAAACTGCATTTAAAAGCTTCAAACCAATAATATTGGAGAGACGTGCTTCAAGGAGAGAAAGGCAAGGTCAATATATCTGAGACAAAGATGGGGCCAGTGCATCTAGGATAAATTGCCATGCTAAAGTGTCAGTCATGAAAATAAAAGACATTGTCAGAATGACCATCAATGAAAAAAGAAGTCATCGTGGAAAAAGGGACATCACCAGAATGATCGTCGGTGGCAATAGAAACCACTTTTATAATCTATTTGTAAGAACTAAATTGCATGACAAACACCAAAGAGGAAGCAGCGCGACTCTAATGAATCGATATCATGATCGATCAACAGAGTGAGAAAATGCATCCAAAACAGGAGAGACAATGGTTGTTTCGGAAAAATTGCTGGAAAACTTTTCTAGCAGCAACAACAGATGGAAGGCAGCAGTAGACGGGCGAATCTTGGAGACACAATAGCGCCCATGTAGCAACTTTTGATACAAAAAAAATTTGGATTGTGTAGATTGGGAGATTCAGCACACAATGGAAGTAGGTGTAACTGTAGCCCGAAACTAAAATACGATGGCATATTCGAAACTTCGATGTTGAGGCGCGATTGGTCGACCCAACAGCAACTGAGAAGCGTCAAAACGTGTTGTTGCACGATGTGGAGACGGCGGCGCGTGAGATCTACTCGCATGAGAGATTAGCAGTGCATGCGACCGCTTTTGGCGACACGCTTTCAGGCATGATCTGATATGGAGATGACGACGCTGTTCGCAGGAAAATTCGTCGGAAATAGTGGCAGCGATGGCAGTAGTGAATTGAACGGAAAACGAGTGAAACGTGTCGGAATGTTGGAAAAGAGAAACTATGATTATATTCCCTAACTGTTGGGAACTTGGCAGCGGAACAACGGAAATATTGTTCAAGGAGGATCGAAATAGTCTCTAGATACTATGTTGGAGTTGTAGGATTTTAGAGAAAAGGACGAGAGAAAATAATAGGGATTTGAATATTATTGATATTAGTTTTATGCTAACTTGATTACAAAAGACTCGATAGTAATCTCTATTTATAGAGAGACATAGACTCCATCCTAAATCAGGAATAAATCATAATAATAATGAGAGATATTCTAAGATATCTCTATGATTATAAATTAATTCCCTAAGAAATAACTCAAGATACTCTAATATAATATAATAGATATTATGAGATATTTTTTAATATTCTAACAGAAATCAAATAAGAACAACCACCTACGACACTACCATGCTCAATCTAAACTCTAAGATGAGAAATCTAACAACGGATAAAGCAAGGAAGAAAAACGTGGTCCTTCAATATTGTGAACAAAGAAGGTCAAAGCATACCTTATCGGACAATTAAGCGAGATCCGGGATGCCCCTTCGATAATATCTAAATTTATATGTACAAAGAGAGAGAATTATAAGAATGAACAACAAAAAAAAAACAACGAATAATAAATGGTGGGCTGATAAGAAAAAGATGTAAAAACAATATTAGGGTAAATTTTATCCTAAATATCCAAATTAAACCTGAGTCGACAGAAGTAACGGCAGGCTGAACATAATCTGGTGGAAGAACTGGATGCTCAGGCAAGGGTGCAGCATTCATATAGGCAACAAGTATAATATAATTACCTTCACAATGACAATGGTTACAATACAGTAAGATGCATGCATTGAAGAACTAGAAAGAAAACACTTTTAAATGCTCACCATTGAACTGACCCACAGCTTGAAGAAGATTTGTCCCAAATTTAAGCATACTAGTCACACTAGTGGGCATTTGTGGTCCAGGATCCTGAGAACAAAATGACACATCGATAGCAAACGGTTGTTACACACTTAAAACAGTCATAACTAATTTTTTTAGAATGTATGTTCAAACAAAGAAACAGACCATTCGAATGTTAGTTCTTGTGTCAATTCCTTTTCCATTTAGGAGAAAACTACAAAATAATAAAAGAATAGTCAAAGTCAGCATCAGTGTACAAACCTCTCCACACAAATAAAATAAAATATGTTAAACAAAACCATACTTCACTTGCTGAGGGCTGATGAGGCATGCAGATGTCTCAATGTTATCAGTTTGTGCCACCAATAACGACTGCATGTTAAAATATGTGGCGTGCTTAAAAAACAAATACTAATAATAATATATATTGACAAAAAATGTTAAATATATATAAATTTGGGATAGAATATTTCATTCTGTACTTTTTTTTTTCTTTTTTATAAATGTAAACATGATAGCCTGCAATTATTACGATAGAAATTTTATTTTTACTTTTAATTATCATTTATTAGGATTTGTATATATAATGGTATACCAACATTTCGTTGGTTAAAGTTGAACTATACTCAAATCCTTCAAGTAAAGTCTCAATTTTGAGCCTTGTGGATAGAAAAACGTGGGTTTTTTTGCACCAAAAACATGGTTAACAAAAGAAAAACTATAAAATGGTATCATTTCTTGTACACTCAAATCATCAAATAATAATTATATTTTTCTCGTGTTCTGGTTTTTTCTTATAATTGGTGATAGAGCTAACTGAACCCCAAATTCTAGCGCGAGGAGACAAAGACCACTTTGGCCATATCTCTAGTTGATGTGGGGTCTCCACACACCCAGGACAAGATATTTAAAGCGCAACAAATGTTGGTAGCCAAATAACTACACCTATTCATGCCTAGGACTAGATATCTAGAGCATAGCCAAATAACTACACCTATTCATGCCTATGACTAGATATCTAGAGAGTAGATAAATATGGGAGACCCAATAACTGGTTTACAATCCGGAAATGTTTCAAAAAAAGTAGGCATACGATATACAAAAAGTTCACGCCCCTCTTAGTCCCTAAAAAGAGGAAGTCCTAACCAACCAACGGCTATTCCATCTCCATTGTCCATTGAGCCCCCTCTAAACAACCCGCCTTTTGCCAGACTATTGTCGATGTAATCATAAAAAGCAAGCTCTAATAGTAACTTAAAATTTAAGCTGGGCCTAAGAGAACCTCAAAAGTTAACTCAAGGGCTGATGCTGATAGTCAAAGCTTTATAAGGGCTACTTCAACCATATCTCTAGTTAATGTGAGATCTCAACATCTTTCAAGTTGGTATCAAAGCTCCCAATTTGGGAGACTATGCTTGCGCGCCAAAACCCTAACTGCCTTCATCCCAGTTGCTTTGGGTTGTCTTCATTGCATCCTCCAAAACTTCATTGTGCCCTTAAAAGCACAGGCCATTATTGGGAGCACTATCCACTACTGACTACCACTGCCAATCTGAATTACCAGGAAGAGTGCCTCTCTCAATTCACCCTAACCCCAAAAGCCCACAATCAAAGTACAAGCCCCAAAATCACACAATCAAAGTACAAGCCGGTAATTCTCTATGTGTGAGGTAACACATTCGACTAGTGCCATTCAGTGTACTTCTCTCATAATTCAGGTCACTGTGACCAATTTGCACCAGACCACTAGTGATTTTATTTGTACATCAGTTGTTTGCTACTTTTTCACTGAAGTGTCAACCCTCTAAGTATTCCAATACTCTTTTTTTATATCGTTTCCTCTACTATGCCTAATTTGGGTGCTGTTATATTTGAAGTAACAACCCTCAATATGAGTGAGCTCAAACGTCTGTATATCTATTGAATCTCCTAGTAAGTCTTATGGCACTTGTTCTCTAGACATACAATTCTTTTCCTGACATTCATCATATAGTAACAGCTGATGGGTTAGTTGTCGGGTCTAGAACTATTTAAACTTCATTATTACTTTTGATAAGTTGCAATACTTGAAATAAGATACACTTAATAAGAACATTAAAATGAACATAGACAGGTCATTTATATACAAAAGGAATCAATGTTTCCAGACATATTTTGGCAGCAAATAAGTTAGACTTTGTCACATGTACAACATTTACCAAAACAAATCAATTCAGGAGACTCTTACAATTTTTTTGTCTGATAGAACATTATTCTTTGTGATATGGAAGTCAACAGCAGAAGCTCCGTATCCAGGCTGCAATGCAGGTCAAATGATATTAAATATGTTCTCAATATGAAATATGACACCATTTAACAACCATAATTTATTTATCACAAGGAAGCACCTTGGCTTCGATTGATACAATTATTGGACCCAATTTTAGTTTTGGATAGAACCTGCAAAAGCAATCCACGTAGAGACAAACCGTTACTGTTGCATATCAGATAAAGTAAGAGATCGTCAATTTTCAAATGCAATTTTCTTAGGTCTTTTGGTTTGTTCAAGTATCTTGCACTTAACTATGGTACTAGTAGCAACTAGCAAGTTACATAAAAACACAAAGCAAAATATTATTGTTTACTTCAGAAATAAGATAATATGTAGAGGAAGTTTCAAGGATCCCTACCTTTCCATTATAGTTAACATTGCAGAGTGGCAAGAACTAGGACCGGTACTTACATTTCCCAGGGTGCAGTAGATCTTTCCTATCTATAGTTTAAAAGATGATTGTGACAAAATGCCACATAGCAAATATAGTAATAATGATGGTGATATTAATATTAATAAGGAACATATAAGCAAACCTCGTCAGAAATAGTTAAGAGTTCTTCTGACTCTTTCTTCTGGAACCATCCAATTTTACAAGCATTCTATAATAACAAAGTGTCAGTAGTAAATTCACGACTTAAGAAATGTTATCATACATAACTCCAGTTTCTAGACAAATACATTATAGATAAATGAGCAAAGTTAGTATAAATCTCAAGTTGTCTCTCTATGGCATAGTGGTATAAGACAATTTTAATTTTTTATCAGAAGTGAAATTTGTTAAGATTTAAAAAAGCGATCAGATTCAGACAGAAAACTTCATAAAGTCGATAGCTTAAACAGATGCTCCAAAATCATTCTTGCCACAGTGCAAGAGCATCCCTTGGTGGATTACAGTTCATATAAAAAGATTTACCAAGTTATCCTTGGTCAACAGTGGCCATTTTCCTGAAGAGTGAAGAATGAATAACTGTTCTCCTTCCCAGAGTTTAAAAAAAAAATAACAAGCTTTTGTATGACACAACTAATGCAAATTCATCAGAAACAAAAAGCAAACTTACCTTAACAGAGATCATCAAAACCATTACAGCTGCTAGTGATAGTTCATCGGTCTTTCTTTGATACATCTGCGTGGAAAAGGAAAAGTAATGTCCTCAAACCTACCAGCATAACAATTAATAAAATATCATAAAATTTCTTCCTTATATTCCTCAAAAATAAGGAAAATATGATAAAGAGGAATCACACTAGACGGTGCAAATCACCTGTTTCATCAACGTAGGTAGTTCATTAGCTTTTAATGGAGTTTCACCATTGGCAAGTGCATAATCAATCCCTCTGCGTGTCAAATTAAATCCAGTAAAAAATTAAAAACACAGCATATTTGCAATACCATCGTCTATCGTAAATAAGAAAAAGAAAACACAAGGAATCCAACCAAACTTAAACATATCAATGCCAATATTTGAGCTCTTTTGCTATTATTTATATACACATTGATAGTGAACGTTCATTGTTAACTTGAAGGTAAAATTTAGAACTCAGGGATTCAAATATAACGGTAAATAAATAAATAGCGTAATACCAAGGTCGCGATGGACATAATGACAAAAGAGTTAAAAAAAATTAGTACTTAGAAATTGGAATGTAACTTAACCCAGTGAAATCTCAGTTTAACCTTTCTACTAAAAGACAAGCACATTCCTAATGTGCTTCTGAAAAGAAAAAGAAAAACCTAAAATCTAAAGAGAAGAAAAATAAGCAATAATTAGAAAGTGAAAGAGTGAATACCGAGCGAGTGAAAGGCACAGGTTAAAGAATTCGAAAGAGTCGGTTCGGTTGCCAGGTTGAACGTGCAAAGCCAAACGCTCAACAACTTTGGTAATTCTATACAAGTTGACGAGCGACGGAGACACTGGATTTCCGGTTCCATTCAACTGACCTAAATCCGAATGCATTGGTAACGCCGGCGAAGTGTTCATCTCCATTGGGCGGGTTTTTGGCGTTGAAGAGAAAGGAAAAATTGGTGCGTTCATAAACGACTTCAACCGCAAAACAAACGCCAACGGCAAAAACCTTACAAACGCGGAATTGATACTGTGGAAAGTTCTAGTAGGGAGACGTAAGAGTACGGATTTTATTTCGTAGGGTCGTGATAACTATAAGCTACTTTGCCCTCGAGAAATATATATTCCGCCGTATTTAAATATGGTTTTCGGTTTTATATTTAATAATTATATCTCTCTTTACTTTGTTTTTTTACGTCTTCGGTTTAGTGTCACAATCACATGTTTTTCTAGATCCCCGCCCTTTTCATTTATTTGTAGGCTTAATTAACTCCACATTTTTTTCCCTTCAAAATTTCAGCTCCAATAAATGTTATTTTTTCCGTTGGACACTAATGTATTAAAGAGAATTATCTTTTTCATTAACCATACTAAACAATCGCCAAAATACTCAACAAAATAAGCGATAACTTGATGATAAAAAATAAATGGCTGAATCAACTCACTAAATAAAAATTCAACAAAAAATAGACATTTTGGGTCGCATAATAGAGTTTGAGATTTATGTCGTAAAACAAAGTTCATTTCAAGAACTATGTCGCCACAAAGAATATACTAAATCGTCTAATAAAATAGATGAAAATTAATTAAATAATGATACAAATAAGACATTTAGAAAATTTTTTCTACAAAAATTGTGGACAACTTTGTCTCATACATCCAAAACTCAAGAAAATCATGAAAAATGTAAAGAAGAGAAGAATGAGAAGAAAAAATCATAGTTCTAATTCTAGTAATATGATTAATAAAAATGACCAATGTAAAAAATATGAAAAACATATTATATATATATATATAATATAAACTAAACTATTATTAATAAACATTGTATAGGTATGAGATAATTAGGGTATGTCTAATTTTCAGCCGCTCTAACTGAGAAGTTACCCCTACGTTTGATCGTGTGGTCAACATGCTTTGTTTTTGTCATCTCCTCAAATGTGCCTAAAACCGTTTCCAAATCTTAACAAGCCTGTAAACACTAATAGAAATAACTAAATTCATTTGAGTTGAGTTGGTTAGTTGGATGATTAAGCTTAGTTAATTTATGAGTTAGTTAGTTGCTTGGTTAACATCAAATATGTTCTATAAATAAAATTATTGTATTTATTACTAGAGCCGTCAAAAAAGCCTCAAACTACAAAGTCTCCTTATCAAAATAATCTTTTAAGGGGCCTTTAATTTCGGCTCATTATTTCATGGGGCCTAAGAGAGAGGGCTCTAGGGGCCATAGGCCCCAATATTTTGTTAATTTTAAGATTTTTTTTTCTTGAAAAAAAATTTATTAAAAAAAAATGAAAATTTTTTATCGAAAAAAAATCGAATATTTTTTATCAAAAAAAGTCGGACATTTTTTATCGAAAAAAATCTGACTTTTTTATCGAAACAAAAAATCGGATAATTTTTATCGAAAAAAAAATCCAAAATTTTTTATCGAAGAAAGTCAAACAAATTTTATCGAAAATTTTTATCGAAAGAAAATCAGAAAATTTTATCAAAAAAAAATCGAATATTTTTAAGGAGCCTTTTAAATTATTAATTTTTTTTACTCCTTCAAAATGTGAATTGAGTCCAATAATTAGGGGGTTTGTCAAATTGACAGTTCTATTCATTACTTTAGTACAATTTTAATCATTAATATGAAGTAATTTTCATTTGTATCGAACTCTCAAATTTATTTTCAATATAAGATTTATTTTAAACTTTATAATCATGTGGTTTTTAATATGATATCGCCACTTTGAATATGATTCAAGTGTTACCATTGGAACGTAAGTCACATTGATTTAGA
The DNA here is from genome assembly GCA_037974875.1 of Cicer bijugum. Classification (NCBI taxonomy): domain Eukaryota; kingdom Viridiplantae; phylum Streptophyta; class Magnoliopsida; order Fabales; family Fabaceae; genus Cicer; species Cicer bijugum. The sequence continues at coordinate 1,639,989 of JBBPBT010000152.1, read as the reverse complement.
AGATCAAGAATTTGGTTTTAAAAGCGATAAAGAAAATTTCAACAAATAAGATTAAAAAAAATGGTATTAACGATCTCTGTAGTAAGAACCATTCATTCAAAAAAATATTATTGAATTTTTGTAGCATGTCGACAAATCTATATTCAAATTTTTTGTAAAGCCAATAATTGATTCCATCAATTTTGTGTTATTTGCACTAGATCTAAGTCATATTTCATGTTTTAAGTTCAATAAATTAATTTCGAAAACTATCAATCAAGATTGAACATGGTGGTTCAACGTACTAATATTATATATATTTTTATCGTACTTAAACATAGTGTTTGACTCCGATCGAATCTTTGTTACTTATTTATTCTCGTCTTCTTGTTTAATTGTTCTTTAATCGCGACAAAATTAATGGTTGAGCCACCCTCTTGTTGGCCTTGGATCTACAATTTATTTCTGCCACTGGATTTTATCTTTAGGGATTTACAATATTTGTTCCATATTTTGAGCTTTGTTCAAATTCTTTTTTTTTTTTTTTTTTTTTTTTTT
>JBBPBT010000152.1:1587767-1632651 GCA_037974875.1 Cicer bijugum | reverse complement strand
AAAATATTATTTAAACACTATTGATAATTCTATTTACTTTTTACTTTTTTTTTTATAATTTTACTAATTTATTATTCATTAATAGTTAATACTTAAAATTGTTAATTTATTATTTTTTATTATTATATAATATAAAAAGATAAAATATATAGTAAGAGATTACACTTCACAAATATTAACAATTATTATTTCCAATTTTGTCCTTATAGTGACATAGCGAGTATATACCAAAAAATAAATCGACAAGAAAAGTCCACTAGAGAGAGTATTTTTTAGTTTATTTATTGTATATTGACTCCAGAAATAAAACTATTAAAATAACATTTAAAATTTTATAAATAAATTAAAAGTATAATAATAAAAAATAAAATAAATTATTTTACCGATATAGAGATGGAATATTAAATACTAGTGTTGTGTCAGTTTGCTTGGTTGCAGCCTTGCAGGGTAGTCATGTGAAAGCGGTCAGATAATTACGGAATGAGTAAGTATTGCAGAACAGTAGCTTTCATTATTGAATGACTCTAAATCCATTTTCAACACTATCTTTCATTTATTTTTGGTGATAACATTCACAGGGACCACAATATTCACTGCAATAGTAATATCAACCCCATACTTGCAGTAATTCGTTTTTGCTTAAACAATTCAAATTACCTATACATAAAAACAAAGGCTACATCTAGCGTGAGACATTATATACATGAATTTACGACGTCAAAGAATTAACGAGTATTGAAATCATCACATACATGAATTTTTTGGTTTATAATTAAAGTTGGAGGGAATAGTTTAAGAAAAAGTAAAAAATATTTTGGAAATTACTTGAATAAGATGAATGATTTCCGAGTGTGTCTTTATTCGGTCAAAAAGCCCCTTTAAATTCTAGTTCTTTGTTCAAATAGTTTCCATTTTCTCCAACTTATATAAGATGTCAACATATAGAAAAAGGGTCACGAAAAAAGACCCAATAACAACACTCATAATTAAACCGTGCTTTGACATTGATTCCATTTCAATTTTCAAAACTAACCAATGCAATCCAAACCGTTGGTTAGTTTGTAGCAAAAGGAAGACTCCAAAACCAACATACAAGACTCCACTAAAAGACAAAGTACCAAGTGGATGCTTTTTGTTTTTGCGTATTGGAGCACCTCCAGTTATGAAATCCAACATTGATTTTTTAAGTACACTTTTGTAGAATGTTTTCAAATGAGTTTATGAATTTTTTAAAAAGTAAATAATATAAAGACTAATATAAGAGTGCTCTATAAAAATTAAAGACAAATTTTGCGGTTTACTCATTATTTTTTACTTCAATAACCCAACTCTTACAAATTTATATTAAATTATACAATTTTAATTTATATTGTATCTATATTTAATTTTATTCAACTAAAAATAGTAATCTAAATATTTTAATTAATATAGTAATCAAAATATTTTAATTAACATTTGTTGAAAATTATATTGATTTGGATCTATATGACTCTAACAAAAATAAATTTGAAGTAATAAGATGCAAAATTGAGTAAAATATATTGTCTATTGAAGCTCATAAAAATATTGTCTATTTGTTCAATTTGTCTGTTATTAAAAACTATAAGAGCACAAACGCACAATAAACGTCATAATATGGACCCAACCATAGTGGACTCATATTGGTGTTTAATGGTTTTCAATTTTAAATTTATAAATTTATAAGTAAACAAAAAGTAAGAAACAATACGAAATGAACTGAGATGCAATAGGAGAAACCACATTGAGACAAATCACATTATCTGTCATGTAATTTCAAGAAAGGATTTTATCTATGCTTTTTAAAACCTTTAAAAAGTAAACAAAAAGTAAGAAACAATACGAAATGAACTGAGATGCAATAGGAGAAACCACATTGAGACAAATCACATTATCTGTCATGTAATTTCAAGAAAGGATTTTATCTATGCTTTTTAAAACCTTTAAATAAATATATTGAAACAATAATAATTCAACATTTCTATTTAATAATAAAGCATAAATATTTTTAAATAAACATATTATTGTTATGAAATTTTAAGACTAAAATTATGATTAATTTAAAAATTAAATAAAATGAAATAATTTTGAAAACCTAAGACTACATTCAAGGTATATAAAAATTAAATACTGAAAACGTAAAATATATATAAAATGATACCGACAAAAAATACACATTTCAATGTTAAACTATTGTGAATTAAGTCGTTTACTCTATTTTATGATTTAAAATCATAAACTAATAAGAGCTTATTAATCATTCAATAAACATTTATCATTCAAGCCAGATTTGCCATTACCTACCTTATTATTTGCACAAACGCAGGAAGTCATATTTTATGTTTCTTTATTCATACATTGAAAGGAAGCAAACAAATTAGACTGTAGTATGAGATGAAGGGAGTAAACTTTTTGCAATAATTCAGTTCACATTCCAATGACTTCAATGCTAAACTCATAAGAAAATGATGACGCTAATCACAATAGTTGGCATCTCTTTTTGTCCACTAAGCTTCTTTTTAGGATATAAAAGTTCACCCCATTCATCATTTTTTCTATTCTTTTGATTCGTCTATCGGAATCTTTGCAATTGTCTCCATCTTTCATTCATGAAGTATAATTAGTTAAACACTTTTTAATATAGGAGCTAGAGTTCGGGAATTATCAGAAATAATCTTATTGTTGCAAATGGCTTGTAGGACAAATATAGATGGAAACGTTATTTTGCATTGTAGCTTTGAACTATATATCTCACGAACAACTTATAAATTGAAACAGAAAATGGAAATATGTCACTAAATATTTGGATCAGTAGGGAAAACAAATATTGGATTTTTCCCACCAAAACTTTAATATTGAGTTGCTAGCTTCCCATAAAAAAAAACCAAAAATGCTATTTGAATACCTATACACATTAAAAGAGAAATACATACAGAGGATTAGTTGATAAATATGATAAGTTGGTGATGTGATAGAAATATTGTGTTGAATGAATATTGAGAAATTAGAGATGTCCAATTATCATTGCTCAAAATATATATGCAATTGCTAGCTTAATAATATTAAACTAACAAAATATTCGAGTGTCCGCATGAATATGTGTCATTGTGCATAAATCCAATAGCCTAACTTAATATATACAAATAAATATTAATTTTTATAAATAATATTAACAGCAAACCTGTTTTTATATTTTGTACATGTATGTAGCAACTGCTCTTTCTTCTTTAAAAGGCCTACTAAGTATAATACAACACAAGCTACACTATTAATTACAACATTTTCATTTTGGTTTGTGCCCATGTAAAACTTGCTCTTTGTCCATACCCTATGGACAAAAATACCAAACGTGGGCAATGCTTGTGCTCAAGAATGAAGAGAAAAAATACTACAGGACACTATACACACGTATAATTGTATATTACTGGCAAACTACTGATTATTCAATGGAATGGAAGTCCTTTGGGTGGAAAATGCTTGTAAGGAGATACTCACAAAGTCCAACCAGAAGGATGCAACTACAAATTCTTTAATTTCTTTCATCGGTAATTTTCATAGGAAATACGTTAATTGTTCTTTCTTCCTTGAACCGCCTTCCCCATATAAGTCATTCCACTGCTTCAACTCATTCATACCAGCCCCCTCAGACGCGAAGCTTGCGGCGACCTGCGTTCCAACAAGGTGCTCAAATTAAGCAATACTGTTCTGAAATATGAATAAAAATAGTAATCGAAAAGTTGATGTATTAGATAAAAATTTAGTATAGATAGATGAACCTGTCAACTTCAATTTTTACTTATATTTATTCTTAATATATACCATATTAGATGCAAAAGAAACCTAAGACCTCCACAACCTACAGAAGCAATTTTGTCACGTCACTTGCTTAAGTTAAATTGAATTGGAAAGGAACCAGACATAAGCCACCAAGTTCAGAGATATATAATGCTAAAGCAACTCCCATTAGAGTTGCTTTTGAGTTCTTAAGCTACTTTGCTTAAGTGGTTGTGGAAAACATTTGCACAGTATTGGGCATGTGGAGGCTTTCTGAGAGGTTTTGTATAATTTGACTTTTATACACCCAAAACATTAGTAATGGACCCTCTATTTCTTTGGAGAGGTGGCGATGATCTCAACCCAAAGTGAATTTGCATCAGAGAACGCTCAAATGCAGATTAAAAAGAAATAATCCTACTGGATTTCTATAATAAAACACTGCTTCTCTGGTTATAAAGAAATCTTACCTGACTCTTTGCCACTTTGAAGTCCTGCATATTCAAAGGTCTAAGGGTTATAACTCTTTCCTGTTTAACTTCCTCTTCCCCATCCTGAGCATCTTGGCTATTTTGTCCTTCAGCATCTTTCTTCTTTTTCTCCTGCAGAAAACAAATATAGCAGTTAGCATGATAACCATGTAATCAAAGCATTATAGTAAATCTTTTAAAGACATTGCCAAGTTACCGAATCCTTTTGTATCTCTTTCTGAATTAACTCTCTAACAGGTCTATATGCAGCGGTTGTGCATAAGTTCTGCATTTATTTACCAATCAATGAAAATGAAAAATGTGTTACGACATCATAAACTCAAAATAACAAAAGCTTGGGTCTCGAAAGTTATGTTCCGTTCATAGGAAAACAATAATAGAGAAAAACCTTTAGATCACTTCCGCTATATCCTTCTGTCATAGTTGCGAGTTCCTTAAAATCAAGTCCCTCGTCCACCTTCTCTTTGGCCAAAAGGGTCTTCATTATATTTTCCCTGTTCTCCACAGACGGTAGCCCAACCATAATTCTGGTAATCAAGATGAACTATATAGTAAGTAAAAGCAATCAAAATACAACTGAATTTCAGGGTATTCAGATTGTTGTTGTACACCCACAAACATGCCATCAAAGCAATAGTTGCTATTCTTATCTCTTATGTGCTTTCCCTTCCCACAATTTAAATATACAACAAAGAATTATAAAAAGAAGAAATGCTAACAATACACACTCTCACATGCTCTTTTCAACATATTCGATATCACTGATTGAAACTCGTGGTTTCACCACTCTCAAAGCAGGTGCACTTAGAGAAATCCAAATGAATTTCAACTAATAACAAAAAATGTGTTGGAAATAGTGCCATAGAGAGTGTTATTAGCACTGTATAGGTACTTAGAATGATTGCGTTAAATTCAATGAACAAGTAGAGCTAGTAGAAGTACCTCCTTTCAAATCGTCTAATAATTGCTTCATCTAGGTCAAAGGGCCTATTGGTTGCAGCAAGGACAAGGATGCGATCCTCTGGTTTTGAGGTAAGTCCATCCCAACTGGTCATAAATTCATTTTTTATTTTCCGCATGGCTTCATGTTCCCCAACTCTTGTCCTCTGCCCAAGCATACTATCAACCTCATCAACAAATATAATCGTTGGGGAGACCTTGGCTGCCAATGTGAATAAAGCACGGACATTCTTCTCGTCTTCCCCAAACCATTTAGAGGTGATGGTAGACATGGACACGTTAATGAAACTTGCTCCAGCCTCGTTTGCAATGGCCTTTGCCAGCATTGTTTTTCCTGTGCCAGGTGGCCCAAATAGCAATATTCCTCTACAAGGCTTTAGAAGGCCTCCCTCAAAAAGGTCTGGTCTTCGAAGGGGAAGCATAACTAGTTCTTGAAGTGATTCTTTAGTCTCGTCTAAGGCACCAATATCGGAGAATGTTACCCCAATTTCGTTTGCTGGTATTACTTCCGGCCTTATTCGCTTTTCAAACTCATTATCAGGAGGAACTTCCTGCAAGTTTAGAGGTTGTTGTGTTTTAATAAGTCACTTGCGGTGTGCTTTCAATACTACTATAATTAGATCATTATATATCTAATGATTAAAGTAGAGAAGGCTTACAGCTTTGGGTGCAGGAACAGAATTTTCACCATCAGTTTTTCCCACAGAAGTTGGTATTTCTGCTTCAGTCTTTATACCAGGAGCAGCACTTCCAGACTTTCCTTCTGGTTTCACAACAACTCCTTCCTCTCTCTGCTTTATTCAGGAAGATACATATAGAGACAAAAAGGACAAATGGATCTTATCAGTACCTAGTAGATAATGTTCACAACTAAATGCATAACACAATTGCAACAAGCAGTGCAAACCTCAGATGTTACTGCTTGAGCTTCTAATTTTAATGTATCTTTTCCACTGAATTTTCCCTCCCGGAATATACCCAGAGCATGGGACAAACTGTTTCAACAACAAAAAAGTAAGTACATCAAGTTAGATAGTTCATGCAGTTTCAGTTGCTGGTCTTACCTATTGCATGGAACAACCAGTTTCCCATTTCTGTATTCAGGCTCTTTGTTATTCATTAAGTGATATGAAATGGCTGACACGACAATCTCTTCTATATAGTTACTGAGAACCATTGTGTCTTCTACACAGATGGAGTCCAGGTCATGACAATCAAGATCATTGGCTGCAAGCACTTCCATGATATGATTCTTGTTATCTTGAATCTGTATCTTCTTCATATCCTCTTCAAATTGAGACTTCCAGCTGACAAGACGAGATTCATCTTCTGGTGGTCTGATTTCTATGTTGTAAGGGAAGAGGGAGGTAAGCGTCTCATCTACTTCCTTGCAGTCATTACCAGAATCCAAAACTAGCGAACCGAGAATCAAAATTGGTCCAGATAATTTCGTCAACATTGTCTGGAAGAGTTTAGATATCCTTTGTGATCTACACAACAACTTATCGACATCCCGCAGATACAGAACAATGGGGTAGGTTTTTGACACAAAAACCAGAACCTGCAAGTGAATTTTCCATTCATCAAATTGATGTCTTTTGCGGAGATAGAAGCCTTCCTAACCAAAATACATCTATATGCTGATGATGAAATCTGTCATATTATCAAGTGACACTACCTTGTAAAGAGTCTGTATAAGAAGCCTTTCATCAAACGACCAGCTGCTTATGTGCTTCCCAGGAGCTGAAGGAATATTGAAGGATACACCAGGAATCAGAAGAGAGAATAATGTCCAGAAATAAGAATGATGACTGTTTGATCTCCAGAATGGAGATATGAATTTGACTTTGTACATTTGTACTAAGTTCTCACTCAAAAAGATTATGAATCTAACATAAGTGGTAAACCATGCTACAAACAATCAATTTGTGATGCCGCATTAGAAATCGTCATTTTGATTTATGTGTAGGAAAGAACTAAAATATTTGGTAGAGTTTAGCATGCCATTCAAGAAAACATGAAATGGTATCCTCTTTCACCAATTTATGCTGCAGGCATTTACAGCATTCTTAAATCAAGTTCCCCAAACCAAACAATACACCGCCAGCACCAGCAGATGGTAATATAACATGTAAATCAAGCAAAACGACAATCCTAATCGATTTTTAAAAATAATTTATTGAAGCAACCTGAGTTTGTAGGATTATTTTGCAAACCAAGATTGCTAATATTTGCAGAGGCTGATGCATTCCTACGAATAGGAGGAATACTAGATCCTTCAGTCTCCCTACATAAACCAGTGAAAAATTTAAAATAAAATATAAATAAACTTCGAAAGAAAATAAATGTATTTTCATAGTTAACTGATAAATATCTAGTTTTCTTACATTGATCGGAGGTCTACACCACTGCTTTGCCTGTGGATTTTGCCTGCATTTAAAATCATACGGTCATGGCCATGGGTATGGTTTTATAAGCTGTTGAGCAAAATGTGAATCAGATTGAATTTGACAAATGTGAATAGCCAAAGCTTAAGCTACTTGCCCCCATCTACCCTCTCTAGATTCTAGAACCTGAACTGAAATTTTTTGCAGCATGACTTCATTGAGTAGAAATTATCACCATTCAGAATTCTCTCCTGATAAGTACAGAAACTTATTCTTGAAAACAAAACAATGTTGAAAAAAATCATGTATTGCAAGATTAATGAAGCTTTGGGTAAATATTGTCAAATAAGTTCTCCACCCAGGGTCAAAAGCTCATCGATTTGTACCTTTACGCTCTTCCCTTTGTGGAAAGAATGAAAATGACCCAAAGAGGTCAGATAACCGCTCCAAAGTTTTTTCTGAAGCAGACCTTTTGAAAGTCTGCAATAAGAAACAATGGAAGCCAGAATGTTTGACCAAGAAAGAATGGCATGTACATGTACATCTGTGACATTTAAAACTTTAAAGCATAAGCAATAAAAGATAAAATAGGACAATCTTACAGTTTCTTTGTTGGAAGAACCATATCTACTTTGAATCTGCAAAGATGACAAACCAACCATTATGTTCCTAACTAACAGGAGAAAATTTTAAAGGACATCCAAAATTTTCTGACTCACCTTCAATGAAAAGTCAGTTACATCTAACAGAAGCAATTTGGCCTCAAAGTAGTGAGCTAAAGCCTTGGCAAGCACCTGTTGGTAAAGTTCTGTAAGATATGATGGGGAAAAGTTCTGAATTAGCTTTAAGAAAACAATATAAACATTGAATCTTATCAATTCATCCCCACAAAACATAAGATTCGAACTAACCGGCTGGCCCTGAGAGCAGAATAGTCCGGCTTGCAGGAGCAAGATTCCGTGTATATCTTGAAACCTCCGCATGCTTTAAATGGACATAGGCAGCACTTGTCAGCAACACCCGCGTCTGCTCACTGTCATCACATATACAACGAGAAGTGCCATATCAGAACCAAAATTGAATCAATTAAAAGATGTCATGGCTTAGCGTCCAGTCAATTCTACAGTTTCAACTCTGAATACACATTTAATGTTCTCAATTCATTAAAACTTCACAAAATATTCATGAGACGTTTAATCACAGTGCAAGATATATACTATGGTGATTTTAGCAAAAGCTTCAACAAAATCCCATCACCTTGATTGCAAATATGCACGACGAAAACTGAATCATTGAATTTTCATTGATATGAATACGAAAGTATACACGCACAATACAGACATGTAAGAAAAATAGAGTAAATGAGAATGAGATCTGTAGTTATGGTTAATAACAAACTCACAGTAAACAAAACAAAACCGCATGCACTATAGAATGAAATAACTAAAATAATCGAATTAAGCATTAATTAGTAATTAATTTAAATACACGTGACATTGCAAATAAGGAAAATGGAAGGAAAAAGGAGATGAAATAAAGAATACCTGAGATAATAAGGGAAATTATCAAAAGTGATGTTACTTTCTCTGCCATCAACAATAAGTCTAAGCATTTCGGTTTCAATCTTTTCAGGAGTGATGGCGTTTGAAGAGAAAGGATTAGCTCCCCATTTTGTAGCGGTTTGTCCAGAAGCCAAGCTAAGTCCCACTCCAACTCCAACCCCTACGCCAAGCGCTGATATCAACATGGCTTTCTGTTCCATCTCTATTGATTTTTAAATTTATCGCCCTTCCCTTTTTATCAAGTCTTTTAAATTTTTCTTTTATTTCCTCTGTTTTCAGATAATTTCAAATTCAAAAGGAAAAACGTATAATTGAGAAGAGTGAATAATCATATCGTAATAGTAAAGAAGAATAAAAAAATTAGAGAGAAATGGAAGAAGGATCCCTGTCCCTTATTATGATGGATAGAATCATGGTAGTGTAAAAATGTATTGAATGGATAATACGAAGAATGAAAAAAATGGAAAATGTGTTGATTTGTTTGTTCTGTAGGTAAGGGAATGGTAATCCATTCAGGGTTCCCGCTTTTTCTGGTAGTTCTTTCAGTTTAACTTAAATTTGAAGGACGGTATCGGAGACTAGTGCTGACTCATACATGCATTCTTACGTGTCACTCTTTTAACGCTTTGTTTTTTGGTTTCACAGTTTTTCTTCCCTCCCTCACACAGGATTGGAGAGTTTAAAGAATATATACTACCATCCCATCAAATTTCACAATGTATGAGATATTTTAGATATTATATAACAAAATGACACAAATTTATATTCAAATCCAAATGACATGATAAAATGAAAATGTAATATTATTTTAGATTTAATTTATATATAAAGTTGATAAAGAATTTCTACACTATAGTCAATCACAACTATTGAATCAATAAAAATATTTATTTTTTCAAAATCATCTATAAAACCATCCATATAAATAATTTTGTGATACATTAACAATATAAAATTTGTTACATAAATAATATATAGCAATTAAATTATATTATTAATTACATTATTGATTAAACTTAAAAAAACAATTATATTCGTAAAACATATTAACCATACTGTAAGACTCTTGAACGAGTTTCTATATGCAAATTGAAATGTTGCCAAAAACAATTTGAAAAAGAGAAATGCTTATTAGCACGAAAACAAAAGTAAAAAAAAAATAAATAAAATACTTAAATTAATTATTTTTACCCACTCTCCCTCCATAATCTGTATAAAATAAAACAAGTAAAAGTTTGCCAGCTGTACTATATTGACCGGCGGTAAAATATAACATTTGTACATCGCAAACATTCATGACAGTTTTTCCCAATGTCTAGCATTTTGGTATAACATGTCCCGTAACGTGACGCTTATAAAATGGTTTCTTCTAGAAGTGCTACTTTTGCTACTGCAAATGGCACGTATAATACGAGCAGAGATTCTCTTCCTGTGTGGCGAGAAATGCACCTTCTCTTTCTATTTGTCTCTCCCTTACAATAGACACTCTCACCTTATTTCCCTTCCTCACCTTTGTCTCTCATGGAAAAACCTAAAGTTACCAACGCTAAGAGATCCAAAGTCAGAAAATTCATTTTCAGTATAATAGTGAATCACAAAAGGAACCCACTGTCCGAACTACACGTTGCAGCAAAGATTTAGCAGCTAAAATTTGCTACACTGTATATTCCTTAACTGGGAATTTGTACTGAGGATGCAAAACACTAAAATAATCTGGATATGTCTTGCCCAACTATGGCTTATCAAGACCAACAACTTATAAATAAGTAACCATCACATTGAGATACCTAAAGGAGAAAAGGAAAACTATATCTTCAGCTGTCCTTCTAGCTCGTCTTTTTCAATGGTGTGAAAGATGAATTGGAAAATATCCATGCATCAATCTAGTAAAAAAAGGCTATGTATGATCAACATTATTATTTGCGACGTCTGTTGGTTACCAAGTCTGGGTTACCTTTCCTCATCATGGCTACAAACTCCTCATAGTTAATTCTTCCATCCTGCAAGAGGTTTGGGAATTTAATTTGTATATGCAATGGACAACTAAACAATAATATACGCGAAGAAAGAAAGTAGGGTACATTGTCTGAATCAACTTCGGCAATGATCTCCTTTATTGTTTTCTCATCACCCATGTTATACTTTTTAAGGGCAGATTCCAACTCTTCCTTTGTAATGTACCTATGGAAACAGGAGCAAGAAGAAAAATCAAAGGGTGATTCAACAACTAAGGGAAGTAATGCAGGTATGCTAAAAAAATATGAACAAAAAGGTAAAAAGAATATCAAGATCTTCTCATGTTTACTCACTGACATGAGAAGTTTATGTTTGCGTGGTGAGAAAGACACAAGTAAGCACCCCCATTACTTATGTGGGTTAATTAATTTTAGATGTGTCCTGTTCTCATTCATAGCAGGACCCTGTCACGTTCATATATAATGATAGAGGACTATAATAAATAATCCTAAAAAAATAGATTACCCGCTTTTGTCGTTGTCAAAATATTCAAAAGCTTTGTACAGATGGTCCTCTCTTTCCACTCTATTCAAGTGCATGGTAGCTGTTATAAATTCAATATAATCAATGGTTCCATTTCCGTCAACATCAGCCTGCATATTAGATAGATGATATAACAGAAAGAAAAACCATCAGTGAAGTCAATAGAAGTGGTAAACGTGGAATCACATTATTAAACAGCTAAGATAGTATCCAACTATTTTCCTAGCACTCTCATATGTGTTTGATTCACATTACAATATCAATGGAAAATATGGGTATTCTATAAATGCGGCAATCAAGTATCAACCATCATGTTAATAACAAGAGCAAAATCAGGATTTGGATACAAATAATCAGCAAGGAGATGAACTTTGTAGAGAATAAATTTATCCATCACATGTGGTATATGCGGCATATGCAGAGAGAGTTAGGTACCAGAAATTAAATTCCAGTGGTTAAGCCACAAAAGTATAATATGGCAACAAGTTCCGCTCACACTAGTATAGAAGAGTCTACGTGCATAAATCGTAATAGAGAAGTGGTGGTATAAAGTATAAATATTTCAGAGACTACTCCGGTGTTATCCAATCAAAGTCATCTTGAATTAGTCTATGTGAATAGATTAACATACTGGCAGTCTGGTCCCATAAAAAGTTGGTGCAATAACATAACTGCTCTACATGATAAGATTCTATGTAGTGTCTAATCCCACTTGTTTCAAGTCAAAAAATTATAAACAAGATGAAATTTTATTTACCAATCAAACATTATTGAAAGTAATCACTAAGCAGAGATCAGATCATCTGAATGAAACACCGAGCAAAGGTGTAAGCAAACAAAATAAATGAAATCTTACCGCTTCCATCAACTGCCTTACTTCAGACTCAGAAATCTTAGTACCTAGTTTGGAGAGACCATCTTTCAACTCTTCAAAAGTGATTGTTCTGCTGTTATCTGTGTCCATGGATTTGAACATTTCCTTCAAGCCAATAATTTCTTCTTCAGAAAGATTTTCAGCAATAACCTGTAACAAAATAAAAGATTTTTCACATATAATCCTTGGATCCAGTTCAGTTATGAATGTTTTTTCCCCTATATATTTATTTATTAATTTTTTAATTTCTCTTTTTAAAGTAATATATTACTATTTTCAATCCTCGAGGATTTAAATATAATGGCAATTCAAGATATTTTAGAAAATCTTGATTATGATGACATTGATCTGTAACACACAAAATGACGGTAAATTATTATTTACCTTCAGAGCTACTTTCTTTAGCTTGTTCATTGCACTGAATTGTTTCAGTCTGGTTAAAACAGCAATATCAAGAGGCTTATCGGATGCTCCATCAACTCTCATCCAAGGATGGTCTGGAGTGTAGATTTAACATTTTACTATGACTGGTTGACTCAAATAACAAAACAACAAAGATACAGCTCAAATACTCCATGCTAGATAAACTTATCAAAAGGGAAAAGAGAGCAGAACTAATGAACCTATGCAGTTACATGTGAGCATGCATATGTATTAGGATTACATTATCAATATCATACTCGTGAGCAAGCCAATTACACCAAGAAGTAGCATAACCCAATCACATGAATACAAAATCGAAAGAAAGCTAGCCAATGAAGCAAGGAGGCTTTCACCTTCAAAGCAACAACTAATGACAAAACTAACTCGTGCATAATTGCATCCTACTCATTTAGATAAAATAGAAAATGCAATAGGTGAAAGATATCTAGTAAGGCAGTTGTGTTGAGAGACAAAAGTGAGAGTATGGTGTAGATGAGGTAAGATAGAAAAGGAAGAATGCTTTTTTGTTTAGGAAATAGTTGCGCAGACTTTTACAGTAAAGGAGAGACATAAGAGATACACAATCCTGACCTACCTTTTCCTTTATTGTGATTTAAGTGTGTATGTGAAAATAAATGTCTATTCTCCTTTTTATCCATTGAGTGAGACATGTTACTCTCATATCATTAACAATATCATGGATCATTCGAATGAGAAGTCACAGCTTATTTCAAAATTAATATCCTATTTATTGCCAGTTATCTTGCCTCCCTTTCACTTTGGTATCCATTCTAAAGATCAGATCTCTAAAGATATGGTTAGAGATTCATTTTGTCATAAAACAAATCAATTTGCATTTTCACAAGAAGAGTAAAACTTACTGAGGACTTCAACAGCCGAAAGTCGTTCTTTAGGGTCTGCACGCAACATCTTCTTGACCAGATCTTTAGCGCTACTTGATATGGAAGGCCAAGGATCCGATTCAAAATCAATATGTCCAAGAAGAATAGCCTCAAAGATACCCTTTTCATTTTCTTCACATAAAGGATAAGAAGAAAATGTAAGAAAGATCAGAAAGGTACACTAGTCTATAAATAATTAAGGTAAGGTATTATAAGAAATGGAAACATAAAACCAAACTTGCACATTCAAAGCACAAACACCCTATCTAACAAAATCGAAGTTCAAAATTACTCAGAAAGGTCACCCAGTAAACAATTGAATCTACAACTATTTAACACCCCCACCAAACTTCATGCAGCTACACAATAATAAGTATGGGTATTGGAAAAAACATTAAAGAAATAAAATTTACCTGCCCAGAAGGGAGGGACACCAGAAAGAAGAATATACAAAATAACCCCAGCACTCCAAATATCAGCTTCGGGTCCATACCTTCTATGTAGCACCTCAGGAGCAACATAATATGCACTCCCAACGAGATCATTAAATACATCTCCTGTTCTCAAAAATCATGTCCACTACCATCACATAAGAAGCACCAACACAAACACCTCATACGACAGTGAAAAACACATAGAACACCAGACACGCTTTTAATTTGAAGTGCATGTGCTATATAGTTCACCACTACTGCAATGTTTCTGGTTCCACGTTGGGAAACCTCAAACTTAAGATTACTTGGCCGATCATGATTTTATTTGGTCAAAACGATGTTCGGACTCTATTTGTATAAGCAATTCTTCTCTCCAAAATTGATTCCACTTGAAGCTACTCATTGTAGCTTTTACTTTTGGTAGAATCAATTCTAGTTGAAACACTTTCCATAGATATATGTAAAGACGGATATGACCCTCTCTCTTTTTAATAATTATATATTATTTTTGTTTTTTGTAGTTAATAAACTTGTTTTAATAGTATAAATAGTTTATTGTTTGAAAAACAAATTTAAGCTAATTTTTAATTATTAAAAATATAAACTCAAATATGATCTACTATTTCTCTTTATTTTTATAAATTTATAATTTAATATTCTTATATGTAATATAATATTATATTTTTTATTTATGAATTAAAATTTAAAAACTTTTATGACTCTAATGTTTATGATTTATGGTCAAACTCCGCCACATATACCAAAATATAAATAAATTTAGGAGCAACTTATTTTTAATCAAAATTTATTCTATCGGCGTCGATTCTCGTCAGGCATAACCAAACACACCCTATAACTGGTGGGATCAGTATTTCAAAGCATTGATGAAATAGAAGTGATTAATTTAACTCACCGGGCTTAAAAAAAACGGAGAGGCCAAAATCAGTAGCTTTAAGAGGCGAAGTCTCTTCCTTACTAAGAAACAAGAAATTCTCCGGCTTCAAATCCCTATGCATAACTCCCATGCTATGACAATTATGAACTACAGTCACCATCTGTCCACACAACTCAGCCGCAGCACGCTCCGAGTAATGACCTTTTGCTATAATCCTATCAAAAAGTTCACCACCGGCACAGAGTTCCATTATTAGGTTAACAGAATGACGATCCTCGTAAGCACCTTTTAGCTCAACAATGTTACGGTGACCGGTGAGGTGATGCATGATCTGAACTTCACGGCGGATATCATCTAAGTCGCCGCGGTTAATGATCTTTCGCGTGGCGATGGATTTGCATGCAAACTGTTCTTTCGTGATTTTGTGAGTGACCAAATATGTCACTCCGAATTGACCGCGGCCTAATTCGCGCCCGAAAGTGTAAGTGGATCGGACATCTTCCATGGGCCGGCCCAACACACGGCCCATGGAGGATGTAGGTGTGGCAGTTGGGGTAGGTTGTTGGGGGTTTAGATCTGGAGGGGGTGTAGAAATGGGATTGGAATGTGTGGGTTGGGATTCGGAATTGGAAGTAGGTTCGCTTTTGCAGTTTCCCATTGATATGTAGCAAATGAAATATTACAATGGTGGTGTTTTAGTTGGTGCTTTTTCTCGAGTTGTCTTGTTGAGGACGAAAAATAGGGTGTTTGTCTGAAAAAGTGAAAATGATACTTTGATTTGATGATGACCGTGTAAAATGGAATTTGGTCGCTTAACAAGAAATACGCGTGGACTCACAAATGCTATTCACTACAATTCATTTTTAAATGCATCCAATTCACTTCACGTGTTGTTTTTTTTGTCAACTTTCCACTTCACTTTTTTTATGTTGGGCTGACAATTAAATTCTTATTTTTATTAAAATACTTTTAATTATTTTATATCGTTTTTAAGTCAATAAACAATTTTTGTTTACTCAAATAAGCAATATTACAAATAATATTTTTATAAACAGTATTTTATGACATATTTTCATAAGGGATAAAATTAACAATATAAAATAAAAAGGTAAATTTTAAAAGTATATCAATTACAAATAAACTTAATAATACTACTAGCTTTTTTAGTTTCTATAACCTTTTTTTGGTATTCTAGATACATTTTTTAAAAGAAATTAATTGCATTAAAGATACAATCATGAAATAAAATTGTTGTCTTCTTTTAACAAATATACTTACATTTTTAAATAAATTCTTACGTTGTTTTTTTTTATATATATATATAAAAGAAAAAGAGAGGTTTTTAATATTTTGAGGCAATAGCTAACAGTCCAACACATTGAAAATAAAAATATTTCACTACTTTGAAAGTCTTGCTATAATTTTAAAAATTAAGTTCATTAAAATGTAATTTTAATAATTAAAATAATAACAACATAGTTTTTTATTCTTTATAAAATTTTGGAATATTAGTTTAGTCTATATAATTTTTTTTTAATCTTTTAGTTCTTAAAATTTTTCTATTCGCTTTTAGTTTATATCTTGTAAAAATTTGACACTTGTAGTCATTTAAAAATTCCTTATAGAATCAAAATAGAAACTATAAAAAAAATTTCACACTAAATCTAAAATATCATACAAAAAGGGATTAAAAAAAACTCTCAATTTATTATATTATAAAAAAAAAATTGAGATCATTTAATTAATAAGACCATGTGCAGTTGGGTCGGTTGGGCATAGTCTACCGACACTCATTGTCAGTTTAAAGAATTTTTATAATTTCAATCAATCACAATTGTTAACTCATTAGTAGTGTTCGACTTTTGTCACAATTATTTAATACATGATTAATCAATGATATGTTAATTGTGTGAATTTTTTTATACTATTAGTATATGAAAATCAAACTCTTTAAAAAAATTATAAATCTTAACTATATTCAATGTTTGAAAAATAAAAATGGTATATAATAAATCAAATCTAATATGAATTTGACAAGAAATAATATAGTATACTTATTCAAAAAATATGCTTTATTAAAAAAAATTCTTACTCAACAAAAATATGACTGTAAAAAAAAACTAATATGAACTGAGTTTTATTAACTAAAATTAAGATTTTACCTTATCAAATGTTTTTGACACATTTTTATATGTTACATGAAGTTCTTATGTTTTCACAATACGCAGTTTATTTATCATTTTGTTTACAAATATATAAGTTTTTTCTTCATAAAATATGAATAAAATATACTTTTAGATAAAACTTTTTTTTTCTCTTAAATGTGCACTTTCAAATTGACTTTAAGGGTGAAGAGAAGCTCTAGCTAACAGGGTGAGGCCAACTTGATTGTACACCTGGTCCCTCTTAGTAGGGACCCTAATGAATGCGAGCTGAATGAATAAACCAAAGAATTTGGCTAAGGAAATAAGATCTAATGTTAGGCGTCCATCAGGATGCGTTTAACTTCATCGATTGAAAAATAGATTTTCGATTAGAATTCCTTATACTTGTTATGGCATCATTTTGTATATGCATACACATTAAGATTTATGTATTGTATAAAAAAAATTCTAGAGATAAAATATGTGATAGAGACATTCTGTAAAAAGTTATTGAGTGGTGTAATATTTAAGTGTTAGACTAGTTTGATCCCTCTTCTAACTAAAATTGAAAAATGTGGCAGTAAAATTTTATTTTAAAATAAATTAACAGTTTGTAGAACCAAAAAATTAACACAAATTTATTAATGACCAACTGGATATGATTTATTGGGTTAACAAAAACAACTGGACGTAGTTTATGAAGATTACAATGAAAGGTAGATCAACTATTGCTACAAAAAATACTGGTAGTATATAGTTTCTTTACAGATAGTAAGTAGTATGTAATTTTTTTCTAGAGCCGCCATTAACAAATTTTAATAAACAGGGTGCTGATAAAATTTTGGAAGTCAGTGCACTCATGCTGCTTTTGTACAGAGCTTATATTGCACTTCTTGAAACATCTATTGTACAATTTCAAATAAGGTTACTGCAGCAAAGACGAGAAAGAGAACACCTCCGATATAGGAAATTACCTTCAAAAGAAATGAAAATACTGATTTTAGTTAACAGCTGTATGAGGTAATATTCCAAGTAGTAGTATTATCTACATAATATAAAGCATGGTCAGCAGAGTATTAAAATTTTCATATGGTTATAATAAGTTGCTCTAAATAACACAAACCGGTAGGGAGCATGTTCACGTCATCTGTTATTATCTAGGAAAAAATAGCATGTTCTTTTTGAGACAGGTTCCTCTAGAGGAATGTCTAACCTGTTACGACACCATACATGTTTATCCGTATCTCTTACTTATTTTTTATATTTTACAACTTACATATACACAAAAACCAAAAAACACTGTTTGACATCAAAATTTTATATTCAATAATCATTTCCCATATTTTATATTGAAATTTTCCGCAGAAATTTCCATGACCTGTATTCCATAGTTAGCCCCAATTCAAGAAAATAATTTTGTGGAACATATCTCAACTGGTATTATGTTGCATAAAATTGCACTTTGGTTACATTGGTTAATGAATCTACTTGATATGAAAGCATGCATCCTATAATTCCCAATATATGAATTCTGGTCCACTTTCGAAATGGAGAAAACCACGAAGTTGGAACTAACAAACCATAACACATCAGGAATGGAGGCTATAAGTCAAAAGTTACCTTCTCTGGCAAAAATGTCCCCAGTAAAGAGCCACCAAGTACGGCTAGCTGCATATAAAAGATCGGAGAAAATAAAATCCCAAAGTTATTTATAGATGTGATAAGTAAAAAAAAAACAGTTGTTTCAAGGAATATAAATTATACATTAAACTTTTAATGATATAGTCACATAGATTTTTTTCATCTTAAATTTGATTTTTTATCTTGTTGGGGGTCCAAATATAGATCATTAGGAATAAATAGCTCACCAGAACTCTTTAAGCAGTTTCAAAACTAAAATGTTATAGAATGTTTATAAAGCACTTTAGTCGGTCATTTTGGCAAATACAAGTTGTACTTATTCCTGAAGAGTAATTAAATACCAATGTTAATTTCAAACGATGCATTCATTGTTACTTTCAAAGAGTAGATCACCATATTTAGAAGTTGCATCAATTCATTGCTGAAAAAGAACTAAAGGAGTTACCAAAGTTGCAACACCATGACCGGCTAGTGATCCACCTATGACTCCCAGGGGCGAAGAAGCTGCTGCAAGGGCTAAATAGTAAGAAGAAAAAATAGTTCAGAATCATTGAAGGTGAGTGACAAGAATCGGCATAACATGTCTTGTAATTTGGGACAAATTAAGAATTCAACAAGTTGATGATAAACTAATACTGTACTGCTCCAAATTAACTGACATCCTAACCAGGCATACAAGTCAGCTTTTGTCAATAGCAACACATTTAATTATTTATTTATTTACATATTAGTTTGCTTAATAGGGATTTTGGAACAACGCTTTTTTATGGTTTAGAAAAATGAAGTGCTTTAATTATATTTGGTCCATATAAAATAGAGTTTGGTTGATCAACAATTCCAACTTTAGCACTCACCAATTGTGGAGAAAAATGATTTATCACCCCACTCTGCTACAAAAACTAAGAGAAAAGTGCTGACAATTGTGCTAGCAGCAGCTAGTATCCCAGCACCATTTCCAGAAAAATCAGAAACTGCTAACTCTGCCTGGTTAAGATGGGAACCATTGCATCGAAATTAAGGAGAACACTTTCAAAGTGAAGGAAAATAAAAAACTGGGCTTTAAAAAGTACTTGTAAATCCAGCATATTATGCTGCAAAAGCTAAATATTACCTCCTTCTGTTCATCATCTGACTTTTGGCTATCACTAGATGAGGCATCCAGCAGGGTAGAGACCCCAAAGTACACCTGAAGTCAACTGAAATCTTTACCGTGTGTTTCATTCAAAAACAGAAAATGTAAAGGATAAATTTGTGTACAATAGCAAACACTAATGCAATTTTTTGGGCTAAAGGTAACAACAAGATTTCAACCTATTACATCATGTAAACTATCCTAGTCCGTCACCAATTGCTCAACCTATTACACTAATGCATTTACATAAACATGGAGGTGAATTTACCAATAGGCAAACAGCAGCAATATCATCAATAGGTAAATCAGTTTCTCCAAACCTGTGCAAAGTAACCTATTAGATGAATTCTGGAGTCACTCTTAATAACTAGTAATAGTTTCTCCTAAAATGTTAGTCAGATCAGATAGTAAGATTATGCTTTCAAGTTACATGGTTTCGAACACTATAAAACATAAATCCAAAGGAAGGCACAGAAAAAAGATGATAATATTCCTAGAAAGCATGGAACATGGTCAAACTAAAGACATATATGCATTACAAAGCAATCAATTGATTTATTTCTTTGTAAATGGTTAGAATGGTGTTCCAAAAAAATTGATATATTGTATTATGATAAAACTGTTTCATGGTTGGTCAAAAGGTATTGAAAAAACAATATCCTGAGTCACTTTTGTTGGTTAAAATACAGTTTTTATTGTATGTCTCCATGTTCACTTTTCCTGTATGAGTATGACCAATTCATACCACAGCGATAAATAAATCAAGGAAATAAAGAAAAAACCTGAATGGCAAGAGTTCGTCAACATAATGAAAAGTCCGTCCAAGACCGACAGAAATGACAGTCATTGCCCTGCCATAAACAAATAAAGTAATAATAAAGATTTAATGATTTGAAGATTATTGTATAATAAAAATAAATACATTGTCCAAATAATTTCCATCATAGAAGTGGTACTGACTGTAAATGTTGACTTCTAGACACAACATGGACCTGAAGATTTTGTACAAATGCATCACTTTGTCTAAGTTTCAAAATATATGAAAAGAAAGTCATTGAAGTTTAGTGATATTATCCAATAGCTTACAGTGTGAAGAATTTTAATTAACCAGTTTCATTGTTCTAAGTTGTGAAAATACTTTAACCACATTCCACCAACTTATCAAGCATGGCGAGTAATGATAAAAAAACACCTTAAAAATAAATGCAAGGATATCTAAATCACATGAAACACTAAAACATACGCCAGTGCGCCAAATGTTCCAAGGAAAACAACACCAGCTGAATTCCTAGCTGCTAACAGTGCCTGCATAAAACACCAGTCACCCAAATTAAACTTATTTACAGAGCTTTCCCCTTTCATTTCATCTCATCAATAAGCAGACTCGTCAAATAAATCTTAACACAAAGGGGTTATCTTTTTTTAATAGCATGATTTCCTTTCTTCGCTATTTTGCATTTGGTTTGAAATGATTGAAAAAGAACCACTGATGCATGTACACTCACTGCAATGAAAAAAGTCTTGTCTCCCAGTTCAGAGAAAAATATCAGGAGAAAAGCCTGTGATAGAACACAAAACAAGAAGGGCCAAATTAGTCTTTGAATAACAAGGTGATTTACATTAAATTAGTCTTAAAATAGTAAAAGTATAACAGAATCCACCCTAAGACCTTGTTTTGAAAATAATTTAATTAAGTGCTTATTGCATAATCACTTATCAAATAAGAGATTGTGTATGAGTTATTTCTATAACAAAAGGCAAAATAAAGTCAATTTGTTTTCATATCATATAAGCTATTTTTATAAACTATCATGGATAGCTTATATGGAAATAAGCTAAAAACAGTTTATAGATACGTCATAAGTTGTTTCCATAAACTCATCTAATCAATCTTACAAGTATTTATATACTAGATAAAGTCAAATAAATCAATTCAAACATACTCTATGAAACAAGGAAATTGACACAGACACTAACACTAGGGCACACATTCGATTAGAAGTGTGGGTGCTACAAAGGGTAACTACCACCAAATAACTAACTAACTAACAGAATCCACATTATCATTTGTAGCATATAGCTATTCATCATTTGTGTTTCATTTAAAATAAAATAATAATGATTATAGAAGTTGTGCAGGGAGATTTTCCTAACTGAAGCAAAACCTGTGCTTAAGTCACCGACATCTCCAAATATGGGAATTGAATTCAAACCAGAAGCAAAATCAGAAGCAGCAGCTGCTGGATAAGAGTCTTGTAGTGTAAGGAACGCAAAGAACAGCATAAACTTCACAAGTCCTATCGATCCATTATTATCATCATCAGAAGAAACAATCGGCGTTGCCAAGTGACATTCACAATCGGAGTTTTCGGCAATAGAGTAATCGGAATTGTGAAGTTTATATAATGCAGCGCGGTAAGCACGTGCGAATCCCTATGCAAAAATGAAATAAAATAAATGAACATTTAAGGCATGAAATGAAAAATCAACAGTGTTGGAGTAAAATGAAGTTGTAGAGAAGTGCAGGAAATTACCGATGTACCCCGAAAAATATTACCACCAATTTGAATACGGTTGCAGCGAGGAGGAGGAAAAATGGAAGAGGAGATAAGTGAGGTGGCGAAAGATGAAGATTGGAGAGTGAAGTGAGTGTTAGAGCGAGAAGTAACAGAAGAGGATGACGCGAATGGTTTTGGAAACGAATGGAGTGAATGTGATTGCATTTCTACTTTTTTGTTGTTGGTAGTGACACTGGCACTGACACTTCCTTCTGCTATGTTAATTGCTTTCCTCTACTATGTTCTGTTCTGTTCTGTTCAGCTCCTCAATGATTCTCTCTCTGTTTCCAATATTGGATAAGCCCCGCGCCACGATTCACCAACCACCTCACCCTGCTTTTTATCTTTTTCCCTCGTAAATTAACCGTCATTTTTATTGCCCTAAAACTAATCATTCTACAAAATTATTAATATTACCCCTACATTTATTCTTATACATTTGTTTATATTTTACTTACTTTTAACATCCCCGTATCCAAGGTCACTTATCATTTGTTTATAAATAATAGTCTTTATTGCACTTTTAATTTTCTTATTTTAGTTGTATTATTCCTCTTCCATTTTATTTTATTTTTAAATTTTGTCCCTCAAATAAAATTTTAGTTCAAAATTTGATGAATTTTCTTTTATTTATTTAAGTTACATCATGCCTCAAGATCTAACAATTGTACTTGAAATCTATGATCATAAATGGCGTAGCACGACTTTAAAAAATGAAAATTCATAAAGTTTTATATTAAAATTATGTTTGGGACCAAAATTAGGGAGAACTACTTCTGCGATTCAACTAAAATATGAGGACCAAAACTGTAATTAACCCTAAATAATATAAAGTTTAGGTTAACATGGCTCCTTATTAGATTTTTCCATCATATAAAATTATTTATAGAATTGATTTTATTACATTTAAAATTAATTTTAATTTAAAGTTAGAAAATGAAGTTTATATCTCTGCAATTGATTTTTAATTTGAAATATATTATTTTGTTTAATTAACTTTTAAACAAATAGATTTCTATTCAGTAAACAAAGAATTATATTCAAATATTCATAATTAATTTAATAAAATTAATTAATTAAAAATAACTTTTTAATATATACTTTCATATTTTAGAGTTTGATTGGATATAGCATGTTAAAAGTTTGATTGGATATAGTATGTTAACAAAACTCATAGGTACCTAAGAAAAAGTTACTTTAATACTTTTATCTCCACGCAAACAAAGGTTTCTCACATTCATTAATTTGTTGCATCAGTTTGAACACCACCAATTGTTACATCAGTTTTACAAACTGTGACACTCTCACCATGAAAATCTTAGTTTATAAATTATTTGATTATTTGGACTTTTTTAATGCAATACAATTTAAATTATCAATATAATTCAATTAGTTATATGTTTTGCACACTCCTCGTGAGAGTGTGATCAAATGCTAAACATTGCTGCTCTCAACTAGAAACCTGTTTAAAGACCTATCACAAACATACTTCTACATGTACCAATAAGGTAAAGTATTTATTATGAAAATTAAAGGCAAAACAAAATTTCAAGACATTATGATAAAAATGAAAAACAATAACCATAAATATAGAATATTTGTATTTACTTCAATAGAATAATTAGTTGGACACCTAACATAGTTTAGTCAAATAAAAGTTCTTATTAATGTGGAACTGAGTTCAATACAGGTTAGAATAGTTATTCCCATCCCTGTTGTAACACTATCCACCCACATCCACTCCACAACAATATTAGAACAGAAAAGTTAAGCAGATTCGGCGTCTAATTTATTGGCGCATTGTGATACTGTTGCATCACCAAAACTGATGCTGTTGTGGAGCAATCTTGTGATGCCAACAAACCACCAACAGGTCCTAGCTCTGAAGAATCGTTTCTTTCCAGAGCACAGGCAAGTTCACCGGTTGGTCTTAGACCCACAACAAATAGGTTGCAGCCATTAAACTCACGGATAGTAGCAACTGTTTCTGCATCATCTTTTACTATTTTCTCCCTATAGATAACAGAGTCATCATTGGTTGTTTTCAGCCTGAATTCCGCAAGGAACTCATCATCCTCTGAGATTGGTTTACTGCTGGAAGAGTCTCCAATGTCAACTCTTGTAATCTCTCCTACAATATTAGGTTCCACTAAGAATCGAATAACCACTAATCTTATTCCAGGGTGCTCGGCCATACGAGCTCCATAAGCAAGGGCTTCTCGGTCATCACCACCGCCAAAGAAAAGCACAACAATGGAATAGGAAACATTACTTGCAGACACATGGCATGTACCACCAAGCCCACGATCAACAAGAATTCCAACTGAGCACGGTGCATGATCGAGTACCCTTTTGTTAACCATTCGAAAATCGTTTCTTGTAATGTCTAGTGAACCGTCTAATCTTTGTTGCTTATGAAACGGAAGAATAACGACTGCAGCGTTCTTTCTCTCTGCGGTCGAACAAATGTCTTCGTGAATGTTAGCCATTGATGAGATTGCAATCATTGGCCGGACAGACACTTGGCTTAGTTGCTGGTAAGCCTCAAATGCTACAATAACATGGTCAGAATCTGCACGGGGACCTTTATTCCAAAAAGGCAACCCATTTTTTCTTACCTTTTGTACCATTAGCATCGACGAGGACCTCTCGGAAAATTCTTTAAGGTGCATTGCATACACACAGAGTGCGTCGCGCTTCTGGATTCCTCTTGAAATTTCGATCAGATTTATCACCGATGGAATATTCCTTGCACCATGGAAGCAGACAAGAATCCTAAGTTGGCTGTTTGCATTTTTCCTTTCAATTGTTCTGTACTTGTAATCAGATATTCTTGCCTTTCTCTTATACACAGCCATCACAAGAGGAGT
The DNA here is from genome assembly GCA_037974875.1 of Cicer bijugum. Taxonomy (NCBI): domain Eukaryota; kingdom Viridiplantae; phylum Streptophyta; class Magnoliopsida; order Fabales; family Fabaceae; genus Cicer; species Cicer bijugum. Next base: position 1,607,087 of record JBBPBT010000152.1, on the reverse strand, counting down.
AGTCATGAAGGTAGTAAAGAGAGCCATGAGAACCATAATGGCAAAAGTCTGATCATTCAAAACCTGCAAAATGCTTACATCAGATATCCATCAAAGTGATTGGTAGGAACACGCACCATATTAAACTAACTATAGGGAACAGTGAGAGCAAGAAAATTCAAATACCTTTCTTTCTTTACCGATGTTGAGGACAATTAATTCAACCAAGCCTTTGCTATTCATCAAGAATCCCAGCACTAAAGACTCATTAAAAGGTACTTTACATAAAAGACACGCAACAATAGTCCCGACAATCTTCCCAAAACAAGCAGTAAATGTAACAAAAATTACAAGGCCCCACGATTGCAGCCCTTGAATGGTGGCAATGTTGGTCTTCAATCCACTTGACACAAAATAGAGTGGGAGCAATAGACCAGACACAAGATCCTCTATTTTCTCTACAAGAGCACCTGCAAATGGTCCGTCTTTTGGAACCAAAATTCCGAAAACAAATGCGCCAAACATGGCATGAATTCCAATAGCATCTGTGACAAATCCAGCAGCCAGAACAGCAGCTAATGTAGCACATATGTATAACTCTTCGACCGGCTCGCCTTCATGGCATTTCTGAGCCATCCATTTGAAAATAGGAAGGACAATGAGGATCGAACAAACGACAAAACCACACCCACCTAAGAAGACCCACAGTGACACAAGTGGAGATTGGCTATTGCCTGATAAGGCGACAGCCAGCGCAAGAAGAATCCAGGCTGCTACATCATTAACTGCTGCAGCCGACATAGCCATTCTTCCAACACTGGTTGTTAGAAGTTTTAACTCAGCCAAAATACGGGCTAATACAGGAAATGCGGTTATAGACAGAGCAACGCCCATATATACAACAAATGCAGAAGTATTTACATCTTTGGCAATTGTTGCTTTCAGAACAAACGATGAACCAATGCCTAGTGCAAAGGGTAAGCTTATTCCAGCCGTAGCAATGGCAAGGACTCGGCCTCCAGTTTTCCGCAGAGATTTAGGATCCAACTCTACACCAGCTAAAAATAGAAAGAAGATAAGGCCAAGGTTTGCTAGAGTATCTAATACTGTAAGACTCTTGGGTGGGAAAACTGCATGTAGATAGCTTTTATTCCGTCCAAGCGCGGATGGCCCAAGTAGTATTCCTCCCTGTCAATAAGAAATCTTATCACACATTGCAATCATACAGTAATCTATAAAATATATACTATAATAACCCTTCCTTTTTCCTATTCAAGCTTGTGTCTAATACAAGTTGCAAAAGCCTTCGTGCTTTTTTAAAAGCCAATTTGTGAGACCAAACGTGGATTTAATGAAGCATCAAGTATGTTTAAATTCACTGTGGCATAGAAACTAGTTGTGCAAACACTGCAATTTTAATGTCTCTTACAGATGTGCATATGTTGCACATATATTTCTCTAACGTCTATTGCTGATTTCAGAACATTGAATTGTTTATAGTTATATTGCATTCTACGTCAAAAACTTGACTTTAGATTAGTCTTGTTTCGAGTTTGGACAGGTGGAACACGGTGAAGACAGAAAACTATGAAATTATATAAAAATAGAACACTAAAGGTTCTTTGTTAGGGTTGTTTGAGTGGGGAAAGGGAAGAAGAAGAAGAATTAAGAATCTAGGGAAATAATTCCGAAGATTAAGATGAATAAATCCAGGAATTCCTAATTGAATGAAAGGAATTCGAGTGTCTAATATTAATTGATAGAAGGAAGTACAATGGGATAATATAAGCTAATGATCATGAATGAGGATTACTTACATTCCAAATAACCTCTTATATAACTTCTCAACAACCTCCTAACGTTGAATTCTCAACAACCTCCTAACGTTGAATTCTCAACAACCTCCTAACTACTTACTAATAACAGAAATTCAGTAACTAATTCTTAATGCTAATCTCTAACTAATTCTTAATGCTAATAACAGAAATTCAGTAACTAATTCTTAATGCTAATCTTTAACTAATTCTTAATGTTAATCTCTAACTTCCAGCCTAACTTCTAGCTTGATAACTAATTGGAATCATCCCTAACATTGCCTCCTCCTTCAAAGCATTCTTGACCTCAAGAATGAAAATTATGATCATGGCTTTCTCTTGTTGGGGGTAGCTGAGTAGGCTCCACAAATAGGTCTTTGTAGGATTCCAAGATAGTCGATGACTGCAGTAAATGGCCTTTATCGTGACCTACATGAATCATAGACAGATGAACACCTCTATCCAAAGTTTTCTCCAACTGTTGAGACTTAATGAACTTTAATCCAGTTTGAGCAGAACCCCTAAGTACATGCCTCCTCCCTCGCACTGAAAACTCCATGGTCAACTTGTCGAAATTCCAAGTGATATCTCCCAATGTCACTAGCCATTCAATGCCCAATACTACATCACAACATCCTAATGGCAGTAACATCACATCAGAAGTGAAGGTAGTATGTTGCAGTGTCCACTTGAAATTCCTTACACATGAAGAAATCTGCACCTTATTGCCATCTGCCACAGTTACAGTTAATGGCTTAAGTGATTCAATTTTGCAACCAATGCTTGTAGCCATCCGCACATCTAGGAAGTTATGAGTGCTTCCACTATCAATAAGGATGTGAATGGGTTTCTTGTTGTATCTACCAGTTACTCTCATAGTTTTGAAATTGGATACACCAGTCAATGCACAAACAGATATCTGAGCTTCTTCAAACTGATTAGTTACAGTCTCTACTTGACTGACTTCTTGGTTCTCATCCCCTTCATGCTCATCATCAATTTCCATGAGGTGTAACTGTAATTTCTTGTGAGTCAAGCTATGTTCTGCAGAGAATGGCTCATCACAAAAATAGCATAAACCTTTGGCCCTTCTTTCATTCATAAATGCTGGAGTCAAGTTCCTGCTAAATTTTGGCTTAGGTTTGGATGCATCATTTAGTGGTGTTACCTGAGGCTTAGGTCCCAACGATGATATGTTAAGAGTCTGAGGTCTAAGTTTGGGTGGTCCAAACTGTGATCCTTGCACTGAAGCTGACTCATATAGCTTAGCCAAAGTAAAGGCTTTTCTAACTGATTGTGGTTGGAACATTCTGACCATCATCTGCACATCAGTTTTCAGTCCTCCTAAAAAACAACTCAAGGTATAATCCTCAGGTAATTGCAATCGAGTGATGATTGCGTCAAACTCTTCATGGTAATCAGTTATGGATCCTTTTTGCCTTAACTGCATCAACTCAGCCATAGGATCACTTCACACTTCTCCAAATCTATCTAATACGATTTGGACATACTCTCCCCAATTAGGCATAATGTTAGCTTGTAATGTCTTTGTAAAGGCATGATGCCATTTCAACGCTTTCCCTTCAAGATGCATAATTGCTAACCTGACCTTAACCTCTTCAGGAGTATTGTCGATTAAGAAGAAAGTCTCACACTGATAAATCCATTCATTAACAGAATCACCATTAAATCTTGGAAATTCTATTCTTGATAGCCTAGTTTGCCCTGTATAAGAAGCAGAAAAAGAACGATCACCTGTAAACTGCTGAGGTTGCTGATTTCTACCTTGCTGAAAATTCCTGTTATTCGAAAATGGAGTTTCTTCACCAATATTCTTCTGCAGTAGCTCTTCCATTGTTAGCTTCATCGAATCACCCAAGGTTTTCTGTAAAGATCCAGCTAACTCCGCCAATCGTGCCTCAAGTTTTTCTGAAATTCTGTTCTCCAATCTTTCCTCTAAATCACGAGTAGCAAGTTGAGAACGTGTTGCATCTGCCATTGCCCCGAAAAAAATTTAGCTCTGGATACCAATTGTTAGGGTTGTTTGAGTGGGGAAAGGGAAGAAGAAGAATTAAGAATCTAGGGAAATAATTCCGAAGATTAAGATGAATAAATCCAGGAATTCCTAATTGAATGAAAGGAATTCGAGTGTCTAATATTAATTGATAGAAGGAAGTACAATGGGATAATATAAGCTAATGATCATGAATGAGGATTACTTACATTCCAAATAACCTCTTATATAACTTCTCAACAACCTCCTAACGTTGAATTCTCAACAACCTCCTAACTACTTACTAATAACAGAAATTCAGTAACTAATTCTTAATGCTAATCTCTAACTAATTCTTAATGCTAATAACAGAAATTCAGTAACTAATTCTTAATGCTAATCTCTAACTAATTCTTAATGTTAATCTCTAACTTCCAGCCTAACTTCTAGCTTGATAACTAATTGGAATCATCCCTAACATTCTTATTGTTGTATTGTATGCCAATTGCCTAGTAACCTAGTTTCACCAAGCTTGTCTGGGAAGCATATCATGTCAGGATCAATCCCTAGTGAGTTTTATTGCTCCCTCCAAGCCGGAGTTTCATTATGCATTTACTAGTTCCTAGGGAAAGCCCTTATAACCAAAAAGAAAAAAAAAAGAAAAGTAACTTACTACTAGTGATATTGAATATTCAATTATTAATAAAGAATAACTTCATAAGATTGAGTAAATACAATACTTAAACCACAAAAATAACTTACAACAATCTCTGCAATAACTCGTGGTTGCCTTAAAGGTTTAAATAGATAGGCCAGTCCCCTTGTGACTACAAGAACAAGGCATATCTGTAAAATAGCCAAGGGAAGTGCAAAATCAAGAGGGTTATCTCCCTGAAATGCACCATTAGATGTGGGTTTCATCGGCGGCGGACAAACATTTCCAGATGTAGTATTGGAAGTCATTTCAACAGTACGAATTCCACGACTAATTGTGGATTCACCTAAATTTTTTCTGCAAAAATAAGATTCAAGTTATCCAGGGATCAGAGAATTGATAAAATCAAATAATTAAAACATCAGGTTCAAACTCTTATGAAAGAGAATAATAACAACTAATAAACTAACATTTACCTATTAAAAAAACCGATTAGTTATGGTAATTATAAAATACTTAATGACAACATGCAAGTTCCAAAAACTAAATTATGGTAATTATAAAATATGGTTTCACTATCATGAAAGCGCACATCTAAAAATAACATCACTCACACACAAACATGAACAATTCAGATAGAGTTCACAGAGAAGATGAACAATTAAGTGATTGTTATTTATAAATTATGAAATCTTAAAGAAGTACATCAATGAGTATATACTGATACATAGCTAGGTTGTTCTAATTCAGTTGAGATCCATAACATGCTTAAACTAACTTAACTGATTCTGTTACAATACTACTATTACTATTAACTCTGTTACAAGGTGAATTAGAAAATGCATCCTTCTTTTTTTTTCTAACATATATGGTGTAAAACATTAAGATAAATTAATCATACAAGAGAATAGAAACATTTGAATCAGATGCATCCTTCGTATTAACCAAAGATTGATAAGAAAAAAGATGCGCGGAATTACGACTCATCTATCTACTTGAATGTAGAACATGATTTAATCAAGTGGAATATTCAGGTTGAAAAATACTAGTACCAGAAAACTGAGAAAGCTTAGAGAATAATACCTGTTTAATTTAATGTCACTGGTCGATGAAAGAAAAGGATTTGGATTCAGTTATTCAAGTGGTGACGGTGTGATTTGGTTATAATTTGGAGTGCAGGAGAAAAATAAGGAACGGGATCTTGAGAATCGCAAACTCGAATGTCAACTAGTTGGAGTAATTTTTTTTTGGTGTTGACAAATCTAGAGTATCGTTTATCTTGTTTCCTTTCTATTTTTAATTCCGTGCACTTGTTAATATAACGTTTTATTTAACACCTACGTGTTTTATTTTATTTTTTAAACGATGTCAAATTTGTATTTTGTCTTTTAATATATGATAACTTCTAGTACTGTGCTATTAAAATTTTAACTAATAATTAAATAGTTTGTTACTAATTCATCTACGCCGTCTTTCATGTATATTGTATATTAAAATCGACTAAACCAAAAGTATTATATATTTGTTTATTGATTTTTGTTTCTAATAATAATATAAATTATTTCTATGATTAAATTTTTTATGAAAAATCATAACAAATTAAAAGAGACCAAAAATATATAATTTAAAATTTTTGATAATATTAAATCTATAATTTAGTCACAATTATTCATTAAAACCACGTCATTCAACTATTTATTAAATAATCTGATCATACTAAAATGTATCAATTTATAAATATATCGTAGAAGTCTCGTCAAAATATTTATAAAATTATATCTTTTTATTTTATTTTTTATTATTATTGCAAAATTATATTTTAAAAATGTTGCATAAAAATAATATATGATTATTATTCTTTTAATAAAAAATCTAAATTTAATTGTTAAATTTATTCAAAAAAAAAATATCTTATTTATATGTGAACATTATTTTTATAATTGAAATTTTTTTTATGATATATACAAGTTTATAGTATTATCTATTAAAATATAAATTATTAATTACTTATTAAATATGTATATTATTAATCATTAAAATGTAAGATATTAACTATTTTATATTATTACAATTTACATTTAGTAGTTAAATAAAGTATTCTAAGATAGTTAATATCATATATTTTAGTGTTTAATAAAATAGTTATTTAAAAAGTTTAATAGAATGATTTTCAATAGTTAATGAAACATCTAAAGTGATTATGGCACAAATGTATATAAAAATATTTTATTTTTGTTAGGTTTTTTTAGAAAAATAAATAAATAGTATTAAATTAAAAAGGTTTACTCAATTTTAAGCATAATGGGAAGAGTTTTTATTGCCGTGATAATAACACATAATCCAACAAAAGTGGGAGAATTAGGTATCATGGTGAGGAGGTGAATGTGGCATTAGCTCATCATGTTTGGACGGCTCCATCATGGATGGACCATTAAAATGAACCATTTTTTTTTTTCAAATAAATAAATACGAAATCCAATTCACCTGAAATCGTAGAGTAAACCGTTGAATAAAACATCGGTCTCTCTTAAAAGAAGAAGATAAAAATCTATATTTAGGAGTGGCGACAACAAATAAGATGATATCGTTAAAAATTAATATACCAATATCGGTAAATTATTCATAAAAAAATCTTAAAAATAAATATTATACTTTATATTATGAGTCCAGATAATACACGTTATCTTAAATTTTTGTTTACATATTTATAATCATTTTAAATAAAATTTTATTTTTTTTTTCAGGCCATCTTAAAATAAAAACTTTAAACTCACGCTCTCTCCATTGATTTTTTCTTTGTTGTGAATTTTTTTCTTCCTCTATATTGGTTCCTTTTGTCTCGGAAAGCTATTCATTTTGTGTTGTGAAGTTTCTATCAGTTTATTCGCGGGTGGAAAATAGGGTTGCAGCAGAAGAGACATAAATATTGTAACGTTTGATTCTGAATGAAACTGAAATCAAGTGAACTTAAAATAATTTGAATGGTTTAATGCGTTTATGATTTAAAAAATTGTGTTCGAGATATGTGTATGATCTCTATGGCCATTTTCTCAATCGGCCGTGTGGTTGAACAAAATTGTGAATTTTATTTTTATTTTTGTGCAAGATTTTTTTGGATACAAATGTTATTCAAAACTTTTATTTGTCAAAGTATATTGATTTATTTTAAACGTCTATAGTTTGAATTTAAGGAACGAAAAATAGAAGTATTGTAAATTATGAATTTTACCATGTATCTTGAAATTTTTCGTAAAATATAATATCATTTGATTATATATATATATATATATATATATATATATGTTATTTATGAAGTAATAATGTCAATTATAAAGAAAAGGGGGTTTGAATTATAATTGTCTATTTTTTAAAATTTCTGTTTTGAAGTTAAGAATTTTAATCAAAGATTGATCTTTGTGATAATGAAGATAGATCTTGGTTTGTTACAAATACAACAATATCAATTTTATCAAAATAAAATCTGATTATCAAGCATAAAGTAAAAGAGATAGAAATAGAAAAATTACGCAAGCATATATCTTGGTTCACTCAAACACGGGTTACATATAGTCCTCACAAGAATGAGATTTTCCACTATGTGTTAAAAGGCAAGATTGTTCTTGATTATCACACTACTTTCACATATCAATCTTGATCTTTACACATTTTCTACCTAAAAATGATTTCTTCAGTTCAACCTTACTATTTTAGAAAGGCTTTAATAAGTTACCTTTCAAAACATGAAAAAGATTTTTGCAAATTACTCAAGATTATGTTGACAAAATAACTTTGAGTTACAAAGTGGTGGATTTGAAACTATTTTAGAATCTGAGTATTTACTTAATTCTTGTTTGAGAAATAAATTTTGTAAATAGAACTTAGTTGTTACTAATTCACGACACAATAGATTGAAGACATCAAGCTTAAAGAACTATATTGAGATACTTGAGTAAGATTGAAATTATTGATGCTTTTTTTTGCACTTTGAGTTGTGTATTGTTCTTTATCTTGAAGTTGCATTTATAGACCTCAAGAGAGCTTGGGACAACTCATATGACCGTTGGAATATGGCTAGCTGTCATAAAATAGTTGTTGGATAAAGTATGCCAAAAAGCAAGAGTGATCACAGCTGCATCCAAGAACGTTCTTGAGATTCAAGATTGTTCTTCGAATTTGTTTGTGATGAACTAACTTGTACTTTGTGATTGTGTCAGTTGTCTGAGTTGAGTGCATGCTTTTCAGTCACGTGTGCAGGTTTAGAAAGGTACAATCAGTAGTGTACTTTACAGCGTGTAGCTTTGTACTTGCACTTGCCTCATTTGAAAAATGATCTTGTATTATGCTTTTAATGAAGTATATCTTTGATTCTTCGAATTCTGTAACAAATATGATTTAGATTGATCCTTGCTGATTCTATATAAGGATATGAGATGAATAATATTTACAGGATCCAATCTTTTACAAGGAGTCTGATTATTCTTGTTTTTGTCATAAACGAAGATCGTTATTCGTTTATCAGCAATAAGTCAAGATCGATCTCCGTTTTTTCAAGAACTACTTCAAGATCAATCTTCGTTTTTCATATCTGCTTCAAGATCAATATTCGTTTTCCATAACTGCTTTATTTGATTTTAAAGATATCTGATTTGTGATGTTTGATACCTATCTTATTTTAACACACTCAAATGCACATGTTAAATATCAAAACATTTAAAATTGTAATCTTTAATTAATCTTTTGTTTAATTATCATCAAGACATTTAAATTGAGATTTTTGTCTTAATAATTTATGGGTTCAATTTATGCAGGCTGAAAAAAAATTACAAAATTTTAATCCAACGTAAACTTGTAAACTCAAAATTTTGAGATCTACCAAAAGACTAAATGATATCAAAATAAGTGCTCGTATTTAAAGGACCCCACGTAGATTAGTCCAAGATAAACCACTTTTTTTCCACCATTATATTAAATAATTGTGTTAAATCTTATAATAGTTTATTCACACACAATATAACCTAGTAACTTCACCTCTTTTGATGCACTCTCACTCTAAAGTAATTAAGCTGTTATCAAAATGAGAGAATTGATTATCTACCACAATCATAGAATATACGAGATTTTATAAATACCTATTGTTCATATTTAAATTTATAAAACCTTTAAATTTGTCTTTTGTTACTTATTTTATTTAAGAATTTGATTTATTGTTGAAGAGATAAAGTGATTCTTCAAATAATTATTGTTTCCACTAATGCTAATATTTAATAAAGAAGTTCCAAAATCGCAACTCCAAATAAAAAACAACCATCTTTGAAGTAATCAAATAATTCTCAACTATATATATTTTAAATAGAAACTCTTCATTCTCCAAAACTCTTATGAATCCAAAATTTGAAACTTTATCACTAAAATATGATTTGAAATTAATATTACTACTTTTCAAAATCTTATGAACACTAGGAAGATTATCTTAACACAATTATGAAGATAATTATGTGCGTCAAGAGAATTGTTCTCACAAAACTCGTATACAATATAAATATCACATTTGGTAGACACAAAAATAAAACATTTATTGTTATAATAGAATTGATAATCCTCTTTAAATATTGATATTGGAAGAAACATCATATTTGATAATCTCGTCACCTTTAAAAGAGCTCTATGAATAGATCTTTTAATTTTGTCATCTTTATTGTAAAACTTCGTTGCATCTTGCAAATTTTGAATTTGTACACAATCAATTGAGGAGGAATAAAAGATCAACAATGAAAGAAATCAATTAATTATCATCTATGAATGAAATTTTTAGTATAAAGGTGCAACGAGAGAGATAAAAATGATTGATTAGATTTAATGTGATATATCATAATAATATTTGATGATAAAAAAAATGTGTTATATCATCAATCAATTCCTCAATAAATTCAAATATAAGGACACTTAAAATCAATCTAACTTAATCAATTCCTCAATAAATTCAACTATAAAGACACTTAAAATCAATCTAACTTACCTGCATAAATAAAGCTAAATACTAATGAGTATAGTTAAACTTGTACTATTGTCCAAGTAGAGATATATTCAAATAAAAAGGAAATATTACAATATATTCGTTGAAAAACACAATAATAAATAAATAATATGGTTCATTTAGATAGCATTTGGCATAAATAGTATCAACTCCCATAAATATAAGACCGTTTATCCTTTTCTATAAGATTAATTTCCAATGATTTTAAAACATAAATCAATGATCTAATCATCACCATTCTCCGGTATACTGTGTTGAAAACCCACGTGTAAATAAAGTAGGCAACAAAAAAAAGAAAAGAAAAATGTAAAAAGAGTAAAACTAGTTAATGAGAGAGAAGAAAGAAAAGCAGAAGGCAGCCATAAATAAAAGGGTTCGAAAGTGTAGGGAATGATGAAAAGTGTGGAAAGAGAAGCGGAAAACAACGAAAATTTAGGAGAAAAGTTAAGGAGAGAGGTATTATTGGTAGGGAAAAGGAAAAATAAAGCACCTTCTACTCCATTACCCTCTTCTTCTTCTTCTAAACTTTGGCTTTTCTGTCACAATAATAATATTAATAACAAACACTGTTCTAGTAGTGGTGGTGGTAACATTTTTCACAACCACCAAACACTACCTACCACCACCGTCTCTGCTCGGAAGCTCGCCGCGGCACTCTGGGAATTTAGCCACTATTACTTCCCTCTCTTTCAAATGCATCGTCCCGTCAATAACGCTGCTGCCGCCGATTCAAGACTTCGCCGCCGTCATTATACGCTTCATAAGGATAAAGCTCCTGATATTTCCAATTTCTTAGCCGATGCTTCTCCTAGTTCACCTGATCAGGTTCCACCTTCTTTTGAACTCTGATTTTGTTTATTAGTTTATGAGGGTTTATACTATTCACTGTTCATTTCGTGCTTCATTTAGGTTGATACTTTACTGTGTCCTTGCAATTTGAGGTTGAATCCTTGAATTTATTTTAATATTTTGTTATTATATATTGAAATATTTGGTTATTGATCATTGATGATAGGTCAGAGAGATTTATGCTGTTCTAGGTTATGAAATTATTATTTTATCGGTTTGAATATCTATGTTAGACTTGTATTATAGTATGCTGCAACTTTATTATTTTTGAAATGCTGCTTAGTCAATCTAGTTTGATGTATGTTGCTAGTTTTGCCCATTTCATGAAGATATTAATGGATGGGTGATTACCCTTAGAATTTCATCTTTTCTCCTTGTTGAGTAATATATTCTGTATCTACAAATGATATAATGATCTATATGTTTTAATTGCCATCAATGTTTTGAATAATGCTCAGCTCATATAGTAAAAGGCGGTTGGGACATTTTATATGCTGGGACCCGGGTTCAAACCCACAATTCTCCACTCCTTTGCACTTACTGTGTGTGACTTTTGCTACTAGACTCTTTAGAACCAAAAAATAGAAAATGATCAACGTGAATCAATGTTGCACTTTTTTCTCATGTTTAGCACCATTGTTGTTATGCCTACCATATAAATTGCAATAGAGACTTGGTTGAGCTCTAGACTTGCAAATATCAATCTCATTCATTGTTACGCGTAGTTTACTATTTTCTTTCATATTTTATGACTCTACTTGCCATTCTTGTTGATCAATTGATCAAATAATAGTTACCTCGGTCATTGTTAATGAAAATTTTAATTTAGTATTCCATCTATATATAAGCACTATGAAATCCCTCACCGTCAGTTGGTAGCTAATCTTATGCAAGTAATGGGGCAGCAATCATCATCTACATTCTAAGAAGCATGCATTGTGTTTTTATTTTAGTTTGTACTCATTCTAAGTGTTGTATCAAAACTGTGTTGGTGTCACGATTTTTAATATGCATGCATTGTGTTTTTATTTTAGTTTGTACTCATTCTAAGTGTTGTATCAAAACTGTGTTGGTGTCACGATTTTTAATATGCATGCATTGTGTTTTTATTTTAGTTTGTACTCATTCTAAGTGTTGTATCAAAACTGTGTTGGTGTCACGATTTTTAATATGCATGCATTGTGTTTTTATTTTAGTTTGTACTCATTCTAAGTGTTGTATCAAAACTGTGTTGGTGTCACGATTTTTAATATGCGTGGTCCCCATGTCTGCATATATTGCATTTGTTTCTAGCTTTCAAACGTTCTGATAGAGTCATATATAGAGTTCAGTTAAACTGATATCTTTAAGTGCTCTTTCATCAGCCAGCTAGCACAAACAGTTTGAGGAAGCATGTTGCAGCATCCCTGATGCAACATCATCGAGCTATTGAGAGAAACAACCATGCATTACAACCCCTATCTCCCGCAAGTTACGGTAGCTCCATGGAGGTAAGCATCAACTCTGTCCCCCAACCCCAACTTTCCAGTTATATCTTTCCCGATCAACACTTATAGAACAAAAAATAAAAAGGCACATGACAATTCCCCATCTAAGTAAACATGTTTTTTTTTTCGGTGGGATCTATCATTTTGGCGTCGTATATTATATGGATCTCAGGCAACCATAACTGCAAAGTAAAGATTGATTAATAGAGTACCTTGGATGAAATAAAATTACTATGCCTAAGCAATTACTCACTGAGAAATGTGTCCCATAATATTTTTCTTTCAAGATATGTTAAAACAAACCAATGGCAGCTGTGTTATAGTTAAGTTTGGTGCCAAAATAACATTTCAGATCTTGAAGTGAATATTTTTTTATAAATCACCAAATTTGGTGCTGGAAAAATTTCAAAGTTGATGTCACCGTGTTTGTAGATTTATTTTGTGTATAATTGGATCAATATGCAATACTTCATTGTATCTTGTGTGTGCTCTTTCTTGGGTTGCAGATGACACCTTATAATCCTGCAGCCACTCCTAGTAGTTCCTTGGACTTCAAGGGAAGGATCGGGGAGCCACATTATAGTCTCAAAACGTCTACAGAACTGTTAAAAGTGTTAAATAGAATATGGAGCTTGGAAGAACAGCATGTTTCTAACATATCATTAATAAAAGCATTAAAAACAGAGCTAGATCATACACGTATCAGGGTCAAAGAGTTGCTTCGAGACCGACAGGCCGATCGACGTGAGGTTGATGACCTGATGAAACAAATTGCAGAGGATAAATTGGTCAGGAAGAGTAAGGAACAGGACCGACTCCATGCTGCTGTTCAATCTGTGAGGGATGAACTCGAGGATGAGAGGAAATTAAGAAAACGGTCAGAGAGCATACACAGGAAACTAGCTCGGGAGCTTTCTGAGATGAAGTCTTCTCTCACTAATGCTCTAAAAGACTTGGAGCAAGAGAGAACAAGAAGGAAATTATTGGAAGATCTCTGTGATGAATTTGCTAGAGGTATAAATGATTATGAGCAGGAGGTGCATGCTCTGAAACAAATGTCTGATAAGGATTGGGTTCAGAGGGCTGATCAGGATCGTTTGGTACTCCACATATCTGAATCATGGCTGGATGAACGGATGCAAATGCAACTGGAAGCAGCTCAGAATGGTTTTATGGATAAGAATTCCATAGTTGATAAACTAAGCCTTGAAATAGAGACTTTTCTTAAAGCTAAACTAAATAGTAGGAGTATGGAAACTATAACGGTAAGGGATCGCCGGAATTCGTTAGAGTCTGTACCACTGAATGACGCCGTCAGTGCCCCACAAGACATGGGCGATGATGATGATGATTCTGTAAGCAGTGATTCAAATTGTTTTGAATTGAACAAGCCAAGCAACAGGGGAGCTAAAGTACATGAGGAAGAAACTGTGGACAAAAATCTTGAGGAGACTTTGAAATCCAACAACAAGAAGAAAAAACCAATACCACGAGAAGGGTTTAAAAATCATATCCTGTCTAGCTTGCAAGTGAAGTTTGAAGAACAAATGGCTTGGGCCATGTCATCTAATTCAAATAAGAAGTCCCAGTCGATTGATGCAGAGGAAGGGAAGACCATAGATACAAGGCCAGTTGAAGGAACTATAATATCTGAAGAACCTGAACACTTAGAAATTAGTGAAAATGGTGGTTTTGAAAGAAAAAACAACCCAAATGAATTGCACAGCTCAAGTAAAAATCACATTATGGATAATCTCATAAGAGGTCAACTTTTGGCATCAGAGGGTGGTAACATACACGCCGAACATAATAATTATGGCGAGGCATCCTGCAGCAATGCTGGATGGAGGAATCAGGCAAGCCCTGTAAGGCAGTGGATGGCAAGTCTTGATATATCTTCTGAAGCTTCCAAAATGCATTCAGGATCAAAGGACAATACTTTGAAAGCAAAGCTTCTTGAAGCAAGATCAAAGGGGAAGCGATCGCGATTGAAGGCTATGAAAGGGTCCTTTTAGAGGTTTAAGAAATTGGAAAATTTGATAATAAGTTGACTGGGAACTAATGATGGTCGCCATGGTTCCGCATTCTCCACTTCTGGGTCACTTCCTTTCCAATGGAATTTTTGCTTTGTTCATAATATCAACTGTGTATCTGTAACATATTTTTGTTCGGGGTGTATTCTCTTCTCTATACCATTGTAGATGTTGTCATGTCATGTAGCTAAAATAACCGAATTGACTTTTGAGAAGTAACAAAAATATACAATTTTGGGTAGTTCCCTTTAGCATAGGTTTAGATCTGTTTTAGATAGTCACGTTCCGCGTTCTGTAGCCACTTTCACCGCAAATTTTTGGAAGGTAGCTTATGGATGGACGTGCGGTGGCGTTGGATCCACTTACAAACTTACAAAATTAGCACACGCATAGTGTTTGTTTTTTGGGTTCATCTCTTGTTACAGTTTGACATGCAAACTTCAAGTTGTGATGCATCATAGCTAGACCAAGATTATGTAACAAATTAATATTAGTAAACCTACCAAGTACGAATCCATAACTTTATATGCAGGCTATCACCGTAGTTGAGCGGATAAAGTAATAATTGATTAACTTACAAACGAGAGTGGTAATATGAATGGGGATTTGAAATTTTGAATAATCAAAAGAAAATAGAGGTGAACTACGTATAATTTACAGAAAAATGTCTTACTTTAAGAGCAGTTTAATAAACTCGTATCTAACCTTACAATCAGAATTTTTCGAAAAATATTTTTTTTGTTTTAGATTGGATTCTGTATGTCGTTTTTTTAGCTGCTGTCTCAACTAAAATTATCTATAAATTTATAAATTGAATGCTAACAATGTGTTCAAGAATATATTGCTAATATTATACAACTTATAATAGTGTGTTTTGAAACATTGAGTCTTACTGCAAAACTCCACGCCCAAAAAGAAGCTATTATGATAAACGTGCCTTTGTATCACACCAAACATATTACTATAAAGATTTCATAATTTGAATGTAATCCAAACTGGACCTTAGTTATGTAAAGTTACCCAAATTATTATTTGCTACTCATTATTATTTGAGATGTTTAGATTTATGAGAAAAACATTTGTAGTTAAAATATTTTCGGACATACTATTTTTTACAAACAGTCACACGTTCTTCTCAAAAGGTACATAACTTCTGAAAATAAAATGTAACTTTTTCTTCTGTAAACAGTTATTTGATCGAATAATGTGTTAATAATTCCTAGTTTTGTCAATATTTAATTCCTTAAACTAACTTCATGAAGTTTGTTTTTCTTTAAAAAATGAGTTGATAAATACTACTAGAAACCTACATTGACAAATCCGAGATTCTACATTTGAATCCGAGACATTTTGTTAGTTAATTTAGAAGTTGAGGATAATCTGATTAAGTTTTCTATAAATCATTAAAATAATATTCCCTTTATCATGAAAAAAATATTCCCTGCATCATAAAAAAAAATATTTCCTTCATTAAATTTACTTGAGATTTTTCAAAGTTACATATAAAACATATATTTAGTAAAAAAAATCTAGAGTATATATTTTTTTGAATATAAAATAATTTTACACCGATCTTGATTGGTAACTCTCGTTAGTTTTATTTATTTTGGGTAAAAACTCACTAGTTTTTTTTTATTGAATCCAACAGACACGGATCAGAAAGTTGGAGGCCCAAATTGAAATAATAGCCCAGTCCAGTCCAGTCCAGTCCAATTAGAAGCAGTAAATTGAGTAAGATCCAAATCCAATCAAATAGACGGCGGTTTCTGAAACGCAAACGGTGGTTGCTAGGTGATGGCAGCGTCGTTCAGGTGGTTATTACAACTACATAAGGACGTTCCAAAAGCCGCTCGTTTCTACTCAGAAGGCTTAGATTTCACAGTCAACGTTTGCACTCTCCGTTGGGCCGAACTTCAATCCGGTCCACTTAAACTCACTCTCATGCATTCCCCCATGTACATTTCTTTCTCTTTTTCTCTCATGCCCCCCACCTGTTCGATAATTTGCTATCTTTAATATTAACTCTAATTTTTAAGATGTTACTGTTTTCTGATTGAATTGAATTGAATTTGATAGTGACCAAACCACGCAGAAGAAGGAATACTCTTCGCTATTGTCATTCACAGTGACAGATATCAATACTACTGTCACTAAACTTATGTCACTAGGAGCTGAACTTGATGGACCTATCAAATATGAAGTTCATGGAAAGGTACCAGTACTACTACTGTGATTCATCATGCTCAAGATGCTACTAGTTTAGGGTTATTTTTTCATAGCACTGATAATGATAAAATGAGAAAATATGGATTGATGTGATTTATCTTGTGGATCAGGTTGCAGCTATAAGGTGCATTGACGGACATGTCTTAGGCCTCTATGAGCCTGCTTAAGATAGTAAAGATTCATTACAAAGAATAATTATTATTATTATTAAAACTGTAATATAATATAATTGTATAAGCTACTATTTTTTTTTCTATTTTATTTGTTGTTTTAATTAATCATGGTGACTATGGGGGAGAAAGTAGAAACATGTGAGGTGTTTTTTTGTTTTTTTTCTTTATGTTGCAATTATTGATAATTGGTTGTTTTGTCGATAGTTACCGATAAGAGTAATACATGGCGTGTGAAGCAACGTGCCTGAAAATAAGGCTAAATAAAATCAATCAATAGGAGATTGAAAAGAACCGATATCTCTTAGAAGTGACGTGAAATCTCCTTTTGTAGAAAAGTCTCAATTGCAACAAGTGCAAATAGTGCTTACTTAAATCACTCTATTTTGAAGAATAATTGATGCTTGAGAAAAGTAAAGCAAGGTAAAGAAGTAATGATACCCCTTGGTTCTTTCCATGAAATGTTGGAATATCCTGTGCATCGTTGAATATTTATTTGCATTGCTAATACTCAGCATTTATAGTTCTTCAGAACCTGGCTTTACTTGCAGCATTGTGAACTAATAGTTTAGATATAATGCTAATTGGTGACCTGGTTTTAATTAAGAGTAATTTCTAGAATTTCCTATTTACATTGGAAGAGCATGACGTATTTAAATTGATTTAGAATTCTGTGTTAGCAAATTCTACTACTGTAACCAGAGCTTTAGAATCATATTTAAATTTTTTTTAGATTTTAAATTAATTGATGTAGGCTCGACGAATTAAATTTTAAATAAAAATAAAATTATGACATCACGGTCTCTTAATTTATGCAACGAAAAGAGAGGAGCAAGCAATTGCAAGGAAAGTTAAGGTATTAGAAACCCATAATCCTTAGATGTGTATGTTTATTTTTCTGATAAATACTAATTTATAACATGATTTAAAATGCACTACTCTTTACAATTGGTTTATTTTTAAAAAAAAAAATATTTTTGCAATTGATCACTTTTTAGAAAGCGTATTGAATTATTTATCTTTTTTATAATGAACTGTATTTGATTACAACAAACATGTATTTTTAAAATGGTATATTTATACCAGTTTTATTTGTATGCACCAGAATTTAAAATTAGAGTCTAATCAAAGCATTTAGTGTGTCCTAATTTGATTTTCTAAAACCTTATATAAATATCTAGATGATGAAGTTTGATTGAACACGTGTATAAATCTAACCATTTTACATTGTAAAATCATTTAATTTAAATTATATTAGTTATTTTAATTTCTTTATCATCAAATAATAAAAAGTTGTATAAGAAGGAATGACGACCAACGGATTCAAAAAAATATCTCACATTAAGTGTACATTTAACTTTATAGTAGGATCGACAAAATCATATGAACCATAGAAAGAAACACATTATAGCATATTTGATAACTCGTTTAAATAGATTGGCTCAAGGCCCAATGTTGCAAGAGAACCTTGTGTAGTTTCTATCCAAACTTGTGTCTGAACTCTTTTCACCATGGAGACACACATTAGCATAAATCAGAATTGAACCCAGTGCTGTACTTTTCTTTTTTTTTTTTAATGGATGAGCACCGATAATTCCATTTTGGAGGCATATTTTTGTTTTTGTTTTTTTATGAAAATGTTGGAGGAATCTTCATTGATATGCAAGATAACCAATAACATTCAGTAAACTAAAGCAGAATTTTAGCAAATAAATCCCAAATAAAGACATCATATGTATCATTATTCATTTCCATATGTTCTCCACTAATAAAAGAGAAGACAATGATAATGTTATTAATGTCACATCAAATAACATAAACCCTTGTTGCGTTCTGTTGTTCCTAAAAATTCTTACATTAAAAATTTCAAAATAGTTTGAGTTTTTTAAAGAATATTAAAACCTCATTTTTTAAATAAAAATAGAGTTTCCAAAATATCTGTACCATCTTGGTGTATATATATATATATATAATATTGATTAACATCTATAATGAAAGGAAATCAGACTATCCGACAAAGATCAATGGTATAATTTATTTAATATTTAATTTAGTTCGACTTATTTAATAAAAATAAATA
>JBBPBT010000152.1:1572771-1583903 GCA_037974875.1 Cicer bijugum | reverse complement strand
ATATTTTCATTTGTTGTAATTTCTTTAAATTTTCATGTCTTTAATGAAATTAGAATTTATAAAATAAAACTTACAAGCTTACTAGTACTAATTTTAGTGTATAAAATTTATCACTATTATCATGTCTATTGTAATCTTCAATTAATTTAATTGGTATGAAATTTGAAAATAATTAATAATATATTATATATTTTCTTTTTATTAATGGTGGTTGTTGTCTTATCACTAAAATTTTAATTTTGAAGAGAGAAAGAATATGAAAAGCGATTAAAAAAAACAATTTTAGTATATTATTTGATAATAAAAATAGATTTTGGTGTAATATCACATCTTCCTTCTTGTTATTAGTTGAATTAAAAGCAAGATGAAAAGGGAAACAATTAAAAAATACAATTATTTGTTTGTAAAGGGTAGCAATAAAAAACAAAAGGCCTCAGTTTTTCTTCCAGCAATTGCCTTGTAAGAAAAAGTTAATGTGTAAATTATTGTTAGGGTTTTCAAACTGAATGTGTCGGTCACAATTTGAGTTCTAGGTCGGGCCAATAAACTCCGGATTTGAGATTATGAACATTATTATAATCACAACATTAACAAAATTAGATGTAGAAAAAAGAGCTATTAATAATGTTTATATTTTGATTGAGAGACCAGTCCAATTTAGTGGCCAATAATGCAAAGAATCCTCATAGAATTAAGTCAATTAAATAGTTCAATGTGGACTTAGGTACCCCATATAACCAAGTTGATATTATAGCACCACACCTAAGAGGACACCTAAGAGGGGATTGTTTAAACAGTTGCACCCAACAAAGCATTGCTCCCTTTTTCAGTTAACTGTGTAGGTAGCCCTTTTAGAACCATTGACAACCACCTCTACTGACTACTGCTCACCAAGTCCCCACCATAATCGTACTCAAAATGAATGGCAATATGTAAACTTGATTAGAAATAATTGTTCTAAATGAAGGCCAAATACTCGTATACAACAGAAAAATACATAAATATGAGAAATAAAATAAAACTTATTATGTGAGTGTTCATTTGGAAAAAATTCCTTTTCACATAATAGTTTTAGTCAAAATAAATATTATAGTTTTGTCTTATGCCAAACCTTGATTTATGCTATGTTTGAGAAAATTAGGGGACAAATTTTAGACAAAATTCCTTATTCCGCATAATAGTCTACTTACCGGGGTTTCAATCATATACAGGCCTATAATTCTACTGCCCTGGACATAACCGTGGTTAGGAATAGTCGAAGCTCGTGGCAGAAAAATGGGAACTAAAATTCATATTGGACTGAATACAGATGAAGTTTTACCAAATTTTTCATATACTTTCTTTAATTGCACGATAAACATCATAATAATAAGATAACAATATCCCCTTCTATCACATATTGACAGCAATGTTCAATAGATTTTCTACTTCATCACAGAGAAGCTAACAGCAGCGATATGCTTTTAGCAAGCACTTATTCTTTAGCTGAGAACATTTATCGCTATAACTAACTTCTAGAGCATCACATGCCCCATCAAATACAAAAAGTTCAGTGAACGATGAAAAAAAAAAATGAAGTTACTAAAGGGCAATAATAGTAAGTTTACAGGAGCAATGGCACAACACATATTCCCCTAACACACAATCTCTGCAGTAAATTATAAATATTCTAGGTGAAACGAAACAATACAACCAAATTCTTCAAACTGCAACTTGTCCAAAGAGCTCCTTGCGGATCTGCAGCAAGAAACAAATAACAAATTTTTAATAAACCTGTAGACTGTGCCATCAGTACTCCTCTGCATTATATGATGATTATTTTCTCAAAAAATTTGAATCGGAATTCAGAAATAACGAATTATGTGTGTTTATGCCAGTGTTTGACAAATGTAATTTTAAATTTTGTAAAATTGGAGTTTTTTTTATAAGCAAAATGTATTAATAGTGAGTACTACAAAGGGTACTCCAAAACGATTAATTGATGTGAAACAGCAACCTAATGTAAATACTACATTTTATGGCTGCTAATCAAGATACAAACCAAGGTTGGAATGAAAAAATAATTTCAATTCAAAATAAATAGTTGTTTTCACAAAAAATCACTTTTGAAAGGAGGAAGAATCATTATCAACTTCCTCCATCATGAACCCAAACACACAATAAATACCAGGTGTTCTTATTGGTGCATGAGAACATGCACGTTTAATATTTTCAGGAACAAGACACCATAATTTAGTAACACTACAACCCTCGGAATCCATGTCTTTTGTCCAAATTCTCACCCACCCTAACCACTTGCATGTTGCATCCAACACATGTGATGTGGCTATTAATAAATGTTGACACAAAGCTACCAATGATCAAAACATCAACTAAATACAATTGCACAGGTATTCACAGTACAAAAGTCCATTGAGACAAATGACACTCAAAATGTACCAGAGTATGTAAATAAGCCGTCTGAAAAAAATCAATAAACCGAAGACGGAAAGGAAGTTGGACAGTAATGCTAAGGTTAAGTGTCTCTATTTTAACTAATATAATCATCAAAAGTGTATAATATTGAGAAATGAAGTGCAGACTGTAGGTATTGCCTAAAAGAAGAATATATAAAAAGAAATACAAGTCACAAATGCTGGAAATGACTGAGCAATAGTTGATAGTTAGTTTGCAGTGTTAATTTGAAGAATTTTTTCCCTTTACTCTATTGAAAACACCAAACTTTAATCCTTATGCCCCTTCTGACCCTTTATATAGTCCCTTATTCCAGTTAAATGCCCAAGTTGTCCTTCACAGTGCATAAATCACCTCAAATATTTTATTTCAGTGTAAAAAAGTCCAAAGTTATTTAACATCGAGTATTATAGAAAAACGGGTTTGACTTCTCTAAAGTAAGTAGTAAGTAAAGTAAGAAAATCAAGGGTTAATATTTTAACCACTCATGATTTGTTATGCATGTACACATATATAACATCAACCATTGATTTGTTTATTAATGTTTGATATTACTCATTTTAGAGAAGTCTAATCCTAGAAGAACAATGACCTTGACAATAACCAGCTTTCTAGTTTAAATCTCAACAACACAAACAATCAACCAGCAAATATCAATAACATAAATGACACTACAAAGAACAAGACAATCACTGTGCATAGTGCTAGTGAGCAAAAAGAGTATTTTACAGCAAAAACTTACGTGTGGGAGTTTATTACGGAACACTACATCCAAACGTGCATCAAGTGTATTTTCAAACACAATCTTTCCATCTCGAGATGCCAATACCACGCCACCAGAGCTAAACAATAACAAATAATACAATATCAGGAAACATCCTCAATCAATCAACTATACAAACAGTAAAAACTAGTTATGTTTAAGATTAGAAAATTAAGGTTCTTTTTTAAAACCTAAAGATAATATCACAATCAATCGAAGAAAACAAGGTAGACAAGTGAGAACTACCAGCAAATGAATAAACCCTTGACTAACAGAGCTAGACACTTCTACAAACAACAATTTCCTACCCCAAAATCCCGCATAACGGATGGTTTAAATCACAAACAGTTATTCAGGACTTAATTAATAACTGTAACATTACCAGTAAAGATCATGGGGATTGTTATGGTTGGGTGCAGGTGGAAGATAGACATCCTTATCAACAACAACCTCTGGTAGATGAACTTTTGCCTTCTCAGCATACTCCTCAGCAGCTGATTCCAACACATCCTCTACCAAGTGTAGGTCCTCTTCCCGACACCTCAATATGATAGAAGGCTCTTTCAGCCTCAGCAAACTCTGAAAAATACTGTATTTTATTACAAGTTTACATACACAAAATAATCCATAAATAACATAAAATTAGGTGTTTCTATTGGGTGGGTGGAGGATGGGGGCCTGCAAATACAATCCTTATATTATATTCCAAGTAGACTTAAAAAGCCTTGTAGATATGTAAAAAAGGGAAGAAAAACAGGATGCATAAGGACTGAACCCATGACATTGAACACATCAAGAGAGGACTGTGTTCATGCCATTGGTTCATCTGTGTCAGCAGATAGTTGCAAAAGCTTCCCTTGAAACACATATTGGTTATATGTAAAGTAGCACCACAAATGCTACAGAATTAGGCACGACGAAAAAGTTACAACTAGCATTGGACGCCTACAGGAAGATCGACACTAAAAAAAAGTGAGAAATATTCTTAATAACACTATAGGTGTCATTCGAGGGTGTTATAGTTAGTTAGGATTAGTTAAAGAGGTAGGCTATGATTATAAATGAGAGGAAAAGGTGATAATGAGATCTTGTCATTTGAGAAAGGGTTGTGGCATTTGAGTATAGGGAGATGTAGACCTGCAAAGTTCTGCAATCCATTCTGTAATTAGGGGAACTGTTCCTTACATCTAATAAAATTCCAGGTTCTTAACAAAAACATATTTGGAAAAATTAGGGGTACAACTGCAAGGCTCTATTAAAATTTTAACTGACCTGAACAACGAGATTTTTTATAAGGTTTTTGTAGGCATGATGGTCACGGCTCACATTCAAGAGCTCCTTATGTGCAGCCTCTTTCATTTTATTGACCACATCATCTTGAGCTTGAAGAACTTTTAACCGTGAAGCATTCAACTGCATAGAGTA
This sequence comes from Cicer bijugum, assembly GCA_037974875.1. Classification (NCBI taxonomy): domain Eukaryota; kingdom Viridiplantae; phylum Streptophyta; class Magnoliopsida; order Fabales; family Fabaceae; genus Cicer; species Cicer bijugum. Next base: position 1,579,261 of record JBBPBT010000152.1, on the reverse strand, counting down.
CTCACTGCAACAAACAAATGTGTGTGAAGGTAAATTATCTTAACTACAACCATTTTTCAAGTTAGAAAAAGAGAAATAGAAGTATATTTGACTAAGAAAAAAACTAAACGTCAACAAAACCAAACTCTAAATCTCACTTACTTACTAATAAGAAAGGAATTTCTCCAATCATCAAACTTAGGCAAAATATCAAATTCAATTAATTACAAACATACGACATATACCAATTTTTCCTCAAAATTCCTCCCAAAGAAAGACATATACCAAAAATTCGGAAATTAAGAAAGTAATATTGCTAGGTGCATTATGCACTATATGAATAGTTACTGTCTATGAGTAAAAATTGTAGTCGTTATAATCAATGTTACTATCTATGAAGCAAAGACACGACACTCACACCTCCATACCAGTAAAAATTGAGAAGATTAATTAATTGAATGCAATCAATACATCCGTGTCGTGTCAGTGAATACCCATATGATCATATAAGGAACAAGAACTATAAGAATACCTTTATGATCATATAAATTTGAGAATTACAGTGAAAATTCATCACCGAAAACCATTTCCACGAGTAAATGACTACAATTGAAACAGTCATACAAGTTTTTCAAATTTAGATATAGAAAAAGAAAAACATGGCACAGAGTACATTACATCTTCTTCCGAACATCAACTTGCTTCTCTTTGCGTTCGTACTCTTGACGGATCTTCTTCTTATCAGCCTCAACCAACTGCAACTTCTCGATGTTGAATTCCTACAAGAAAACAGTGTAACTATGAACTAAATTATCAATTTCAAAACGATTCAACAAAAAAATAAGTTCAAAACATGGATCAGTAGGTAACAAATTAACGATCTAAAGTAAATTAGTGATGGAATAGTGAAATGTAATAAAATGGTACTTCTTCGGCGGAAACAGAGATCTCGTTGGCTTTTTCTTCGGCTTCCTGGCGGATAAACCTGACCATCTGCTGGATTTGCTTGGAGACATCTGCATCGTTCATTTTGACGGAGGGATATGGAATCGAATCGGAGAAGATCAAAGGGAAACTACTTCGGCAGATATACGACCCCTTTCCTCGATCGTGGTTTGTGGATGAGAATTGACAACTGTGACAGGACACCTTCTATTTTTTTGTTTCCATTATTTAATTTATAAGGAAATTGCTGAATCAAATTTTAGTATTAATTTTACCAATTAACAAAAGCATATATTAAATTCCAAAATAGTAGGAATTATCGAAATAGATAATATTTAAATATTTATAGTTAGAGATCAATATATAATAATATGTTTAATTAAATATTTTATTCTTTTATATTTTATATAAATATTATTATGATATAAATTCATTTTTTAATACAAATTAAATCTTTTATAAATTAATTAATTTATAATTATTCACAAATATCTAATAATATAACTTTATATATGTCTATTTTAATTGATATTTTATAAATTTAAAAATATATTTATCAATTAACAAAATTCAACTTAAGATCAATTTACATATTTAATTTAATTATCTAAGATTGATATAAACTAAAAGAAATAATTTAATTCAATCTAGATATATTTTAAGAAAGTTATATTAATATGAATTAATTTTATTTTAGATACAATAATACAAGAAATGCTTTCACATCTAATAAAAAGTTACTATTTTGTTCATAAAAAAAAACATTATTATTTTACAATGGACCATATGACGTGAAAAAAATTATTTATTGAATATGAGTATAAAATTATTTTACATATATAATATATAGCTATTTAATTTATAATAAAATAATAAACCAATAAAATATATTATACAATCTCAATAAATACTAATCGAAGTTAACTATACAAATAATTACTCTTATGATAGATTCACGGTAGACTCAAAGCTTCAAATATTTGAAACACTAAAACTACCACGACACTTTTTTATAAGGAAAAATTGTAGGACTTCCTAGTTTCCACAATTTAGTGACATGTTCAATATCAATTTAACTAAGGGTATGATGTACAGTGTGTTCTTAAGTTTCAAATTATTCTAATCAATTCAATTTTTTTATTTGTTCAAAACACACTTGTGCGTGAATTTGATTATACTTACCGTGGTAGTACTAATTGTGATATTATTGTCTTTAGTTAACTTTTTTTAAATATGAATTAACTTTTTTAGTTTAAAATATTAACGTAAAATTTATATACTAAATCCAAAAAAAGAAGAGTATTTTATGGTTGAATATTTATTTCAACATATCAATTTTTTTTACGTATTTAAATTGTATTAATGAGACAAAATAGGAATCAATTTTAATTTAAAATACAATGTAATATGTATAATATGTTGCAACATTGTTTTTTGTGAGTTTTCATAAATGTTTTCTAAAAAAAATAATCATATTTGAAACATGATAAATATTAAAAGTAAGTAAATCTTCTAACATAAATTTAAATTCAAATTATGTTAAGATTATAAAGATTTAATAATTTTCTTTAAACACAATCATGTTCATTAATATTGTCACATTATATAATAATATACGTGAAAGAATTTTTTTTCACTAAAACAACGCAACAATATATCATTGAAGGAATGTGCAAAATATTTTTAAAGTGATAATCAATATTGTGATAGATGATTAAAGATGTATAAAGAACAAATTAAGTCAGGTTTGATATGTAACTTACTTGGTCTCTATATTTGATCGGATCAATTTTTAGACCTTAACTCGTCCCCTAATACGATTAAACTCCATTAGTTATGGATTTAATAAAGATATGATGAAATAAGATGAGACTAAGTTGGTCTCAAGACGAGTCGTAAACTAGTAATTATTGAACTTTATTTAGAAAAAATAAAAATTAACATATGTAGTAACTCATACGATTACCCATTGTTAATTCATTCAAATGTAGTAACTCATACCAAACAATAATCAAAATAAACATATGTCTAGAGATTTTCTTCCTCCTACTTCTTGTCACCAAAATATCTATGGTGTTAAAACTTTGACTTAATTGCAATTTTAATCTTCTATTTTAACTGAATCATGAAAACAATCATTCTATTTTATTTCTCCTCAGTGTTAGTCTACTAAATAGAATTTTAGTCTAAAACTCGATAAATTTTGTTGTTGTTGTTATTGTTATTAAGGTTTTTGATATTTTCAATGGAATAAATAATAAAAATTCATAAATGATCATTTTACACTTTTAAATTAATCAATGTAAAACATTTTAGTCGACGTGTTTGAGTTTGAACATTCCTTTCTAATTATAGCCAACAAACAACTTTAGAAATTAACAAAAACAGATAAATTGTTAAACATGTCACAAAAGGTTTAAAATGGTGGCTTGTGCAGATAAGAAAAAGATAAACTCATTCTAGAGATGACATTTTGACAATAATGTATCCATTATGATTTCAATTCTATAAATATTCTTATATCTTCCATATCACTTCATATAATATATTTTCATACTTGTCATAAGTTTAAAAAAAAACACGATAAAATTTGTATTCCTTTTGGCCTGTTCATACTTGACGGAGTAATTTGCATTGAGCATCTATGCTCAATATGATTACTTTATTTTTGTGGAGCAATGGTCGCCTACTTACTATAGGGGTAAAGTTAGACTGCAAAAAAGTAAATTTCTTTATAATGCATGGTATGTGGCCTTCAAACTACTATAATCCATAGCCATTTTAAAAAAATTGAAGAGTATATCAGTCTTCCTAATAATAATAGGGAACATCAATTAACAACAACAAACTTATAACAATCTTCGGTTAAAGTGGGTATGACAAAGTAACTCTAAGGGCTTGATTGGTATGGGTGAAATAGAGGAGACAAAGATTGAGAAGAGAGAAGTTGCAAAATGAAATTCAATTTCTCTAGTTTGGATGATTAGAAGTTGCATAGAAATACCAAAGAACAGGTGGGACTATACCTTTTCAACTTATTCGTTGGAGTGTGAAGAAAGAGCAGACAAATGTATTTAATTTTTGTTTTCCTGTATTATCCTCATTGGTTTAAAAAAATGAGTTAGAGGTTCACCCATTAATTTTAAGTGAATAGGTAACAAATTGATTTTTTTATTTTATTTACACAAAACAAATTATTATACGGGGACTTTTAGGATATATCGAAAAATTAATTTGGTATTATCAAAATTAAATCACCAATAATTGAATAACATGTCATTTATGTAATCAAAATTACGAATTTAATCAATTTTAATAGATACTATAGTAATGCATACATAGACAAATTAAAATGATAAATACATCAATATTTAACTGCGACTAATTTATTTAAATTTAATAACTAATTACTAAAGTAATAAAAAAATAATTAATTAAATTAATTAATAAATAATATGATGATTAAAAAAATAACTAAATTGTATTTAAATAAAAATTACATTAATTTTTAACATAAGGATAGTTTTGTCCTTTTAAATTTAAGTACATTTCTCTCTCTTCTATTTCTTTTCTCTTTCTTTTAAACCAAACATTATATTAAAACTACTCTATTTCTCACATATTTCTTATTTATTTCTTTCTTCATACACTTTTTTCACCTCTTTCTCTCTTCTCAATTTATTCTTGGAACCAAACACACCATAAGAGAAATTAAAACTACACAAACTGTATTTTATTTTCTTTGGTTGTCCTGCGTGCGATTACTATTATGTTTTTTTGCATTAGAATTTGAAATTATTTTTCTTTACATGGATCAAATCCAATAAATCATATATTTTTTTCTTCTTTTATTTCAATAATAACAATACAAATAATAATTATAATAATAATAATACTAATGAAATTGACGGGTTCCACTTAGAGAGTAAATCCATCTAACAAAAGGAAGATATTTTTTTCAAGTTTGTCCTTCAATCAAAATAGAGTATATTTCATAAAAGACATAAGCAAATACGTTGGAGTTGTAAACTATATTGTTGAAGTTCATTATACTTCTTTAAATTATTAGAGATTAAATTTTGTTTGATTTAAGTTGGAGACAAGTACACAAATTATTATTTTTAACTTTTTATACTATGAAATAAAATGATACATTTAATGTATAAATACGATGTTTGAATATAAATCAAAGTTTAAAAGTAACAAATTAAAAAAAAGAGTTGCCAAATTGGTAGGGTTTTTCAATTGTATACTTGTTAACATTTTTAATATTTTTTATATATTTGAATACTTTCACACTCAAATTTAAGTATTTAAAAAAAATAGAAAAGCGCACATATATATATATAATAAATAAAAAATTGGAATAGAACTACTTTTTTCTTGAATTGATAACTTTTCATTTAATGTAATTTTTTGTTTTGTTTTAAAATTTTACTCTAATTAATAGGTCTCTTATATAATATAGCAACAGCCCACATTAAGTATGGCAAATAGTGAAGGAGCATGCATGTAATACATCAAGCCTAAATCACAATGTTTTTGGTGTAAGCAGAACATGGATATTATGGAAGTCATGACATTTTTATTTTAAAAAATAAAACAAAGAAACCATAACATATGATATGGTGTGTATATATAATCAAAGTATATAATTAGTCTTTATAAAAAAATAAAATTAGTAAATAAATGAAAGAGTTTTATTTATCGATGTCACTTACTTTAGTACTTTTATTTTTTATTTTTTATGTTTATTTTAAATATCTTGTTCTCTAATTTTGTTTTTCTAAAATTTATTTAGGTTTTTATTCATTTAAAAGGCCACTAGGTAATATATGTAACGCGAATGTTATAGCTTATATTTGATGGAACTGAAAAGTCAACAAAAATTAATAAAAATACATAGTAATGCAAACTCAATTCATAGAAGACTCATTAATACATACTTACAAAACTACACAACATAATCTAATTAATTTCAAAAGAGTAAATGCATACAACAAGAAGTACTAATTAGCAAAATAATTCCACCGTATTAAATAGTGAATTTTAACAGGAAATTTTTTAAACTTATTTATTAAGGTTTTTAATATTTTTAATAGAAAAAATAATAAAAATTCATAAATGATTATTTTACACTTCTAAATTAATCAATGCAAAAATGTAAAATATTTTAGTCCACGTGGTTGAGTTTGCAAATTATGTTTGAGTGTGAAGATACATTCGTTTTTAATCATAGCCATTAGCCAATAAACAACTTTAGAAATTAAACAGAACAGATAAATTGTTAAAATGTCACAAAGGTTTAAAATGGTGGTTTTTGAAGATAAGAAGACAAACTCATTATATAGATAGACACTTTGACAAGAATATGTTCATTATGATTTCAACTCTATAAATATTTTTATATCTTTCATATCACTTCATATAATATATTTTTAAATTTATAACCTTCCACTAAAGTGGAAACATCAATCAACAACAATAATTTTATAACAACTTTCCACTAAAGTGGATACAATAAAATAACTTTAAGAGAAGTATATATTTTTTTTTTCTTTTTTTT
>JBBPBT010000152.1:1552977-1570410 GCA_037974875.1 Cicer bijugum | reverse complement strand
TAAATATAAATATATTGATAGATATCAAATTGACTCATGTTCCATGAAAATTCTGGATATTAATTTATTCTATAAAAATATACTAAAGTAAAGACAAAAAAATATATTAAATTAAAATTAATTGGTTAAAAAGGTAAATAATTATAAAAATATAGAATTAGTCTACATAAGAAAATTATAATTTAATTAATAAACTTTAAAAATGGTTTTTATTATAGTAAAAAAATATTAAATACCTTATATTTTTTAAAAAATCTTCAAAAAAATAATTTCCAAAATTATAAAATATTAAAATAACTTTTATAAGTCTAATAAATGACCGAAAACCAATCACCTGTGTTTATTCTTTATTTTTTTAATTTCCTCGATATTTATTGGCCCCGACTATCTACGTGGTCCTTCATCTCAACTTTGAAATACCTTGTTGAAACTTGAAAGTGAAACTGAAAATGTGGGTTACATGAACCTTGAAGAAAAACGGTTATAACGTCATCTTCATAGCTCAAACTCCAAACAGAAACTTATCTTTGCTTCTGAAGCATTCATTTAATCTTCATAACCAAACTATAATAATCTACAGTTCTATAGAACTTTGTATCTTCGCGGATCTGAAAATCAGTGAGAATCGGTTAGATAAGAATTTTCTGACACATTAACGAAGAAGAAATGCGTAGCCGGGGATCGCAAAACCGGCTTTCTGGTAACTCTTTTGGATCTCGAGTTTCTGCTCTCATCTTTACCATGATTGCTACCATGGCCACTATCTATGTTGCCGGCCGGTTAGTTCTCGTTGTTCTTCATCATCTCTTCACTGAACTTCAGTTTCGGTTAGTTATTAATTATCATCTTATGTTATGGCATTTGCAGGCTATGGCAGGATGCGGAGAGTAGGGTGTATTTAATCGAACAGCTTAAAAAAAGAACCGGTCAGGTATAATGTTAGTTTTCTCCATTCGAGCATTCGTAAGATTGAAGATGTATCTGGTGGTGTTTGATATGTGTCGAAGTTACATTTGAATACTTCTATTTTCTTAAATTATTACGTATGTCTGTGTGTTAGAGTCAGTATTGGTGCCTTGTTGAGTCTATGTTATTACTTCATAGGTCCTACTCAGTATATTCCATTGCATACATGTATGTTCTTTGACATTGATGCCGGTTATTTTATGTAATTTGTAAATTTTGTATTTTAGAATTGGAGAACAGGGAAATTATTATTTATTAAAGTGACACTATACGGTATCTCTGAGGGGATATGAACTTTGTCCCCTGAGGCTACAAGGGCAAATTTTTACCAATGGATTTTGTTAATTGTGTATCATGTTTTGTTAATTTATACATTCTTGAGTGCAGTTTTTATTTTATTTTTTATTTCTTTTTAATTTTTAGCTATCATCATAGGATGTCAATGAGGCAGTATAGTTCATCCGATTTCAGGGTCATTCTGCTGTATCTGTTGACGATACACTCAAAATCATAGCCTGCAGGTAATTTTTCTTATAGGTTTGGTATTGTCAACTTAATTTTGGTTGCTGAATTCAAATTTGGCTGCTGCTTTCGACATTTAGTTTATCTGAGGCTATTGTTAACATAACCTTATTTTCAGGGAACAACAAAAGAAGTTGTCTGCCCTAGTGACGGAGATATCTGCAGCTAGGAAGGAAGGTTTTGTTTCAAAGCAATTGTCAGCAAACGATGGGAAGCATCCTACAAAAAAGACACTTTCAGTTATTGGAGTAATGACAACCTTTGGCCGAAAAAAGAACAGAGATGCAGTTCGTAAGGCGTGGATGCCGTCAGGTACATTTTTCATTGGTTTGGTTTCATTTAGTAAGACTGCTGCATTTTAGCGTTCTCAGTTTTACCCAGAGGAAGCTTTGCTTTGTGCTTAAATTTTCAGGGTAGGTTTAGATTTTGTAGTTTGGTTTCAGATTACTGAGGTTGTTACCTACTGTTGAATGATCATGGCTATCAGATGGCTTGGTTTTCTTCATTTTTATTATTTCCAATTTTGTACGTCTAATAAGTTATAACTGGGTTTAGGATGCATTCCGTGTGAATTGGCTGTTAGGTGTGATCACTTCTCAGTTTCAAGCAATGCACTAATCTCTAACAACCTTTGTTACTCATTTCTGTGATTTATAGTTTATAAGCTTATGTGCTTTATAATTTATTTTGGTTTAAAAGTGTCAGCCTGATTAGCCATATCTTCAAAAAATCACACAAAAAATTGTTTTTTGAGATTCTTCAATATAAAATCTAGCTTCTGCATTTTAGTTTTTTAAACATTTTGATGTAGATGGTAGAGGTCTTATCTGAAGATATCAATGCTCTATCTGCAGGTGCATCCTTGAAAAACCTCGCAGATGAGAAAGGCATAATTGTGAGATTTGTAATAGGAAGAAGGTATATTTTGGAGGTTCAAATTAAAATTTATTAATGATTGGCTTCTTACTTTTTAATTTGATTGACAATCCGATTTATACAGTGCAAATCGCGGAGACAGTTTGGACAAAGAGATTGAAACAGAAAACAGTCAGACCAATGACTTCATCATTCTTGTATGTTGACTTCTATAATAATTGTTTTGTGCAAAAAATATTTGATTGGTAGTAAATATACTAACTTCTCCCATAGATGATACATGTATTAAAAATACTTTTCATTAGGATAGAGTAGATGTAGAACTGAATAGTTAGAGGTGAAGGGAAAACAAGGAAAACTTTAAGTTAACCATTGAATTTTGGACTTAAATTGTCTATCATTTGATACAATTCAAGACAAGGTATCATGTTGTTGTTTGTTTCATGTAGCTGACCTTATTTAGAGGGTAAAAAGCTCTGATTGTCTTGATTTGTATCCGTTTTAGCCAATAGTTGTTCTTTCCTTTTGTTTCTGGACTATTGAGATGGTGTAGTGATTGAGTCCTGGTTGTATTTGAATGCATGCTGTGGAGTTTATACACATAATTTAATATATGTTAGAAGCTGATAGGTCCATCACATAAGTATATAGGAGGAAAGGGAAGGAAGGAACTAAAGGAATAGGCGGTAGAGGGAATAGGCCCAAACAGACGGATCTGCTTGTCTATGAGAGAAGTAAACACGGAAATGGGAGTGAGAAAGAAATAGAAGAGGGCGGAGTGGGGAATAACCACAACTGCAAGGACATCTGAAAGCATGTGAGTGGACAGGAGGATGTGATGATCATGCAGAACGGGGAGAGAGAGGGATACATGGAAGTAGTGGTAACTGAATGAGGGTGTACCATTTATTTAGTTAATTTCGTAGTTGCTACCACTGTTTGTACAGGGAATTTATCCCTTAGTAGTTATTTCCATAAATTTGGTTATAATACAATTCACTATTTTCTTCTTTCTTTTGAGTTCTATTACAAGCAAATAACCTAGCATCATTAGCTTGATTATTTTCTTCACAGGACAACCAAGTGGAGGCAGTTGGAGAGAGTGCAAAAAAGACAAAATCGTTCTTCATTTATGCTGTGGACAACTGGGATGCGGAATTTTATGCCAAGGTCAATGATGATGTCTATGTTAATCTTGGTATGTGGTCCTTAATTCAATTTTCTGATGAAAATTGCAATGCATCTCTAATTATATGTTAACATAAGGTTTGTTTCTGAAAGCAAACGAGTTTAAGAATTAGAAGAAATTGTGTGTAATAAACAAGGGAAATTATTGGCACCAATAATTTGTGGATGAGCTAAAATTTCTTGACAGGTCCCTCCCCAAAAGATAGATAACTTTATTATATCCCTAGCAAATTGTGAAGATTCAGAAGTGATGGCATTGCTCTAAGCCAATTGGATTAATGGTCAAGAAGATTATCTGTGGTAGGGTTCAAATCTACTAAGATTTAGTTGTTAATTCAGTGGTTGACTAAGATTTAGTAGTCCTTTCATGATCTAGTTAATTCAGTGGACTACTAAGATTTTCCGTATGACATTGTCATTATGAACATGCAACTTCAGATTGACAATTTTCTCCAAAGGATTCTACGGAGTGTTTCAGAATCTAGAAAGTGACCCCAACTGTTGAATAAAATTTTACCTAACTTTTTAGGTATTTGCATGAAAGAGGTATAAGAAAAGAATGAACAGTTTAATTGATTACATTTATGGATTTTAATCTCTTTCTATGGCAAGTACCATCGCCTTTTTCAAATTGATGAAGTATTTCAATCAGCAATAGTACTGCTTCAAAATAAGGACACTCTCCGATCCCAAGTCAAGGAGGATGCAGAGATCTCCTGTTCAATAGTTGCAACTGGACTGAATATGTGAACTTAGATGTCTTGCATTTATCATTGGTCTAAAAGTCTACTGTCCAAGACACAACTTGTCCTGCTTGTGTTTATCATCTAAGTGCCACATCAAACTGTGATCTTGGCCTTTATGCCGTTTATTGGATCAAGCTCTTATAAAGCTTAAAGCTATAGTGCAAACCTTTCTGTTTAAGTGCAAAATTTTCGATCCAAGTTTACCATCCCAAACGTCACATTGATCTTACTTTGATTGCTGACCCAAAGTGTCTTCAAATTTCTATTAGGTGTTTAGTGGATGCTGGAAAATGATATTTGCCTGCTTGTGATCCAACTAGCTTGATAATGTTTTTCGAAGGGCCAATTTAGACGTACTTTAATTTGCAAAGAGAGTTATGATATGTGCTTTAGTTGGACTGTTTTCGAACTTTGTTATTGTTTGCTGATGTTATTCTGGAACTGGAAGGAGGTTTCCTTTGTCACTGATTTTGTATGACATAATTTATTCTACAGATGCCCTTGGAGTAGTGCTAACTTCTCATTTGGACAAGCCCCGTGCGTATATTGGTTGTATGAAATCGGGAGAAGTTTTCTCTGAACCGTGAGTCTTCTCAAACACTTCAATGTTTCATTGGGCTTATGAAAATAGTTTATTTTGGTATTAATTTCTCCCTTTTCTCATTTTATCTAAATCTTACAGGACACATCAATGGCACGAGCCAGACTGGTGGAAATTCGGCGATGGAAAATCGTGAGTAATACAGACTCAATTGTTCTCTTTTTCGTATCACAAATACCAAGAACATTTGGTTACAGGAATCAAAAGTATAATTTTTTTAATAGAAGTGTAGCTTTTGAATACTGTGATTTTCAAGGAAACTTTCCAATTTTTTATTCCTTAACCAGTGTCATTTAAGACATTAGCAAGACCCTTTTTTTTCTTTTTCTGACAACTGTTGAGGTTTAAAAAATGAGTCTTTTAGAAAATGTAACTTTTTAAATTATCAAGACTACGCAGGATTTTGTATTTATGGTGGAGTGTTGATTATAAAGCTAAGACTGTTCTTTTCTAGGATACTACTGTATTTCTTGATTTGAGAAGAATTGCCAAATTGTTTTTTATTTAGCGCCAGTCTATAACTCGATATGATGCCATCAATTTAAAACTCATCTTCAGAAGAATTTACCCAATCTACTGATAGTTTGAGTGGGATAGCATATCAAAGATGTTTCATTTACGTCGGATGAATTCCTGATGAAATTAAGCAGCAATAGAACTTTGATAATAATGATTAATTATTTGGATTGTTTTCTGGATAAAAGTGAAATGTCCACTGAGACTATTTTGTATCTTGTATTCATAGTTTTCAAAAATGACACTGTAACGACATATACATCAGGTGGTTAACGGGGATCATCGTTCTTTTCCTAAATATTAGTCCCTTTTTTTGCCTTAACTTTTGCTTACACCCTAAAATACTGTCCAAATCTTGGTGTTATGCTGCTTTATCCAGAATTTGCTTCTTTCTATCTGGCCTTCCTTTGTAACATTCATATATAAGTGTTTGTCTGATATAGGTACTTTCGACATGCTTCAGGCGAGGTTTATGCCATTTCGAAAGCATTGGCCCAGTTTATTTCAATAAACAGGTGTAGTATTCTGTCCTATTTTTCTGTGGTTTTTTGTCTATTTGTTTTCAAAGTTGTGTTAAAAATGGTTGTAATAATTTTATGTTTTTTATGCAGATTTATTCTCCGTACATATGCACATGATGATATAAGTACTGGATCATGGTTTATTGGGCTGGACGTGATCCACGTTGATGAAAATAAGTTTTGTTGTTCATCGTGGTCCAAAGGTCTCTTTCTTTCTATCCTCTGACAGTCACATACACATGCGTGCCATTGGACTTTTTTAAATCAGATTGTTTTCAATGAATTCCGATTAAATAAGCCAAGGCTAACAGGATCACAATTAAACAAATGGTGATGAATTTTGGCCGTTTCCACAGTTACATTGAAATATTATATATGTTTCTTTCCCATCTTTCAGGTGCAATTTGTGCAGCAGTATGAGGACTTGTCACTAACAATTTGACTGTTATATGAAGGATGTATAGGAAACAGAACATGTTACTGAGACCATCATTGTTTTCGCTTCAAGTGATTTTCCGCTCTCATAATTTTTCAACCAGACGTTAATTCATCCAGTTGAAGGCCGGGAACTGTTGTTGGTTATATAAGCAAACAATAGATAGTTAGATACTCGAATACATGTTTTGCGGGATTGTTCAAAGGTATTGAGAAATTGACATTATGCTTGTCTGATTTTGAGAAACTTATCCTTCCCCGTTTATGAGAAGCTGATCCTTCCCCATTTAATCGTGTAATATAAATTACTTTTGCCCATTAAACTACACCTTTTCCCCATGGGATAACTGAAGTAATTCATATAATAGAATAGCGTAAAACTACACCTTTGCCCATTACTAGAATTGAGATTTCCATGTTATATTCATTCTTGATTGTAGATTGCCCATTCTTTTTTTTTTTTGGTCAAAGTAGATTGGTCATTCATAGAATACCAATCCATGGTGCAAGGTTATGATGCCTTCAGGCCCTTTTTACGTAGTTCATTTTTTTGACTAACATGGAACATATGAAATGATACTAGGGGAAGTTTGTTTACATGCAGTATTTCATTACGAAAATTTTGTTTTGTTTTTGTACAATCACGAAAATTTAGTTACATCCACGACTTTAATATTTTTTTGTATACTAAAATATACAACAAATAGTATGCATAAAATGACTTTTGAAATTGTTTTCTTTTAAAGTAAAATAGTCATTAAAGTGGAAAAATTCAAGTTGATATTTCATTCCGTATGTAAAATGTAGCGGTATCATAAGAGGTATGGAGAGTTCAAGTCATTTTTAAAGGCCCAATTTGTCTTGGATCAATTTTTCTCATCCCAAAGTCATCTAACAACGATGTTTATTCTCTCATCTTTCAAATCCAATATTTTTAAATACAAAAAAATATATGTTTAAATTGGTTAAAATTCATCTCTGTATTAATTAATTTTGCACAAAATTTAAAAGCTTTTAAAAGACTTACTGGTGAAAAAAGTTTTCTTTAAAAAATACATATCCGAAAAATCCATAAATTTTAGTCGTCTGCATGTGTAGTTGCATCCTCAACAAATTGTGCTTTATGGTAAGACTTCTTCTTGATTTTCTAACAAAAAAAAAAAAAGGCTTCTTCCCTGATTTATTTGCATAGGGAAGAAAGTAGTATTTGTGCACAATTTGAAATGTTTCTTAACATAGGATCTCATTATGATTTAATAGCTTGTAAATGAAAATAGAAATCGCATTAGCAGGAATCAACATTTGTACGCCCTGATTTTGAGCATCGAAGTAACGAAAAAATTAATTCCATTGGATCTCAATACGTGATTTTTACAGCAAATCTAAACCCAATCAATCTGATTAAGAATGAGTTAAGTTGAATCCATGGATTATAAATAAGTTTTTATTTAATTTTAAAAAATATAATTAAATTTAAATACTAAAATATTTTAAAAATTATAAAATTTTATCTTAATATATTATTCGATATTTAAAATACATCTACAAACATGCCAAAATCAAAATAATAATAATAATAATAATAATAATAATAATAATGTCAAAATAATCTAACACAATTGATAAGTCTTTACAAATGAAAACATACGTTAGGAGAAATTAATTTTTAAATAAATCTCAGTTATTTTAAATCTCAACAATTGTGGAAAAATACTTATTTTATGCCTCTCTTTTCTTACTATTAAATATGTAAACTAACAATTTAAAAAATATATCTCTTCTTTCCATTAAATATATAGACTAACAATTTAACAAATACATAAAGTGATAAATAAAAACTTGGCAAAACTAAACCATCACCATGTTCTTCAACTTAATTTAAAATAGGAAAATTTATTTTGTTTTGGTATTGAATTGATCTTTTATCTTCATTGAACCAATTTTTATTTTTACTCTAATTTTATTATAACTTTGTATACATGATTATTGACTAATATATTATAAAATATGTATCACTCATTATTCATTGATCAAATATAATATTTTTATTATAATTATTTTTATAAATCTTTTTTAAAAAATAATAGCACTTCTCTTCACCCAAAAATAATTCTTAATTGGTAACACTTAAATTTGGATGACATGTGTTTGTCCCTTTTCAATATATGTCACCTAACTAGCATATTGCAAGATTATCTTATTCATCTCTACTGTCTCAGCAATTTTCGTGTAAATACACACATTTAGACACACTCAAAAAAAGAAGAAAAATAATATATATTTTTAAAAAAATAATTAAACAATATATATATATATATTTTTATGCATATCCATATCTACTTTCCCTCACAACATTAGTAGCAGACCTTATTGACCTCAAATCAAACCCCCTCCACCATGTATGTCTAAAAGAACACAACTCTGATTTGCTGAGTCACGTATACATATTAGAGTCTTTAACGAATAACATGTTTTGTTACCCTAATTACAAACTAAACTAGTAATAACCTCATTAATCATGATAAAAGATTTGATTACTCTCAGTATTAACTTTATGATCCCTTCATTATGTGACTGTTTCTTTTAACATTAAAAAAAAAACATGCTTACCTCAACTCCAAAAAACTCGACAAGACACCATTTTATCCTCAATAGTATTTTTTATCTTGACTCTTTGACTTGTAACTATCAACATTATTTCTTCCCTTTTAATTAGGATTTTAATTTTTGTTTCTCTGTTACAAATAACGGTCCCAAAAATTTATTACTCTTTCTATATTTTAATTTTTGCCTTAGTTTTCAATCTTCACGAAAAAACTTTGTTTGTCACAAGAAACAAAGTTGTTAATGGGAAGCTCGTGATTTTTGTTGTGCTGAACCGATTCTGTCACATCAAATTTGGTTTTGTTAAAGTCTAATAAATCAGTTTTTGGTGTTAATTACTTTAGAATTTAGAAAAAGAGAAGAAAAAAATAGAGATAGAGTTTCTTGATAATGAATCATTCAGGAGGTGAAAGTGATCATAACAGAACAGCAATTGAAGTTACCAAGGACAAAAATGGAATTGACCAAGTGATTCTTCGAAACATTCGAGGAGCTTCAGCAACGGTTAGATAAATTTTGGTTAACTCTTTGAAGTAACTCACACACCCTTTTGAAATTGATTGATGAAATTAGCGTGTGTGTGTTTTTGATCAGGTTAGCTTGCATGGAGGACAAGTTCTTTCATGGAAAACAGAACGTGGTGAAGAGTTATTGTTTACTAGTTCTAAGGTAATTGAGGTTTTTTATTTTTTATTTTTGTGTAAGTTATTTGTCAACAATTACCAATTAGTAGTAACCTTATTTTTGTTTGTAAAATGTAAAAAAATTCTATGACATTTTTCTCTTTTTTTTAATTAGGCAATCTTTAGTCCTCCCAAACCAGTACGAGGAGGAATTCCAATCTGTTTTCCACAGGTAATTTTAGATAGTATTTCTATTTAACACCTGATTTACATAAATCTTAATAATTATGAAAAGCTGATACTGTTTAAGTTTTTTGACAATTAATATTATTTTACAATTTACCCTTTAAGAATTAGTTGATGTTTACATATAGTATTTAGTGCAGGTTACATAACATAGTTAAGGGTATATAGGTAAATCTTATAAAACAGACAAAAAATATGAAGATAATCTTATATTTAGGAGGATAGATAGATGATATAAGACATTGGTGAAATGTTTGCAGTTTGGAAACCGAGGAACACTAGAGCAACATGGATTTGCAAGGAATAAGATATGGATTATTGATCAAAATCCTCCACCTCTTCCCAATGATTCCAATGGAAAAGCTTGCATTGACTTGCTGCTCAAACCATCCGAAGATGATATGAAACTATGGCCACATAGGTGAGGGCTTTAATATCTTCTATACTTTACTCACATTGAATTTGTGGGGCTGAAAATAACTGAGATGATATATATAACTACAAAAGGACTAGTGGCTTGTATCAAAACAAAAAATGAATTGTATCCAAGAAAGTAGTCTTGAGATTTTTGGATGAAATACTTCTATGTACTAATAGAGTCACATGTATTTTGAGAGTGTTGGATGAGAATATTTTATGTACTGTTTTCTAAACTATTTTATTCAGCTTCGAGTTTCGCTTAAGGGTCTCTTTGGCAGCAGATGGACGTTTGAACTTGATATCTCGCGTCAGGAATGTCAATGGCAAGCCTTTCAGTTTCTCCTTTGCATGTCATACATATTTCTCCATCTCTGATATCAGGTTTGTGTGCTATTCCACCAGTTCCAACATTAGATCAATATCGTATTGGGACTAATTTTTCCACACAAGTCCTTATGTTCAATTTTAATTTTTATTGAGTCGGAAATCTTTGAATAAGCTTAAGTTATTAAGCTAACCTTAACCTGTGCTGGTTATTGACAGTGAAGTGAGGGTAGAAGGGTTGGAAACTCTTGACTACCTCGATAACTTATGTCAGAAGGAACGCTTCACCGAACAAGGAGATGCTTTGACATTTGAATCTGAGGTGAGGCAATTGATGATGATTTTCATACAAGTTCAATTACTCAAGAAAGCTTGAGATTTTATTTCCTGTCATGTGTTAGGTCGATCGAGTGTATCTCGATTCTTGCAATATGGTAGCTGTTCTTGATCACGAAAGGAAGCGAACATTTGTGATACGAAAGGAAGGTCTTCCGGATGTTGGTAAGTGTCTATAATTGGTAGCAACTAAAAACACTTCAAACTCAAAATCAAAGTACTATAATTGGAAATCTCATATCATTTCATTACAGAAACAATATAACTAAAACTAACCATCCATGTAAATTTTAACATTGCATAGTTGTTTGGAATCCTTGGGAGAAAAAATCAAAGTCAATAGTGGATTTAGGGGATGAAGAGTACAAGCATATGCTCTGCGTGGACGGAGCAGCAGTTGAAAAACCAATAACTTTAAAACCAGGCGAAGAATGGACGGGCCGCTTGGAGCTCTCTGTTGTCCCTTCTACATGACTTCCATGTGCAAACTGAAAGCAAATACCAACAAAAATAAACTACCAAGCATTGGTTATTGTTTTAACAAATCTTGCAGCCTAAAAATCATAATAAGAGGGGACTTCACATCAAAGATGGTGGAATATGAATTTACATATTTCTCAAAAGGCATGTAACTGAGTAGAGAGATACATATGTTATGTTCAAGATCAACCACTGTTCCAATATATGCATCTAATTGATGTACATGAAGTGGAAGCAGTTAACTTAAGCAAGAAATATCATGAATATGAAGAAAATACTTTTTTTCTTCTTCTATGTGTGTTTTGCATTTTAAAATAAACATTTAAGTCATGTACATGAAAAAATTGTTTTAGTTAACTTTTTTTTAAAAAAAATTGGCAGGAACCAAAGTTCTACAAATACTCCTTTGTCTTGTTTTCTCATTTTCCTTTTAGAGTTACAATGGTAGGAATTTGATCAACGACCATGGTTAACGTACCAAATTTGTTCAACCATAAGAAGCTTATGACTTGTTTTCTCTTGCTTTTGTGTTGTGAAAGCATATAATATGGGACGTAAACTCATGGAAGTTTCTTCTGTAAGAGTCCATCAGCAGAGAAAATATTCATCTACAACTAAAAAGTTAAACATGATGTAATCAAATTTAATGTTCTTGATTTCTTTATTAATCATCATTGCTTTAGCATATGTTTATATTTATAGTTATGTCTAAGGGGTGCTAAATTTCGAGTGTTGTAGGAGTGTTAGTTTTATTGTGATGCAAAAATTAACTTCGAATGGAATATTTTTGTAAAAATAAGTTTAGATAGAAAGTTATTTAAAGATAAAAGATTTGTATTCGGATGAATTCACCTAAAAATTGAATTGGAAGAAAATTTTGAAATTAAAAATAACGATATAAATTAGGTGAGACTTACAATGTCTTTGAACAAATTTGTAAATAATTAATCTATCACCTCAATAAAAATTAGTTACATAAGTAAATGTGTAAGCTGTATCTATAAATTCTTTTTTCCTCCACAATTCTTGAAATGTAATCTTAAAAAAACTTAGAAATTATAAATCTCATTTGTAAATTAGAATTATGCAATTATTTTCAAAAATACCTAAATATGAATAATCTATACTAATTGAAGTGTATATTTGATTTCACAAAATCCCATCGCGGTTTCATAAAAGTTCTAAAGAATAATTTTTATCAAATTTACAACAAATCTTTGTTATTTTATCAATGTCACTCGAATCTAAACATTATAAAAAAAATACTTTTAGCACTAATAAGAGTGAATCCAAAAATACAATGGTGACATGAAAAAGACTTTCATATCAAGTAGTAGATTCCCTACTACTAGTATTAGCAATGAGTTGGTGTTGAAAAGAAATACCAATTGATTAATGATAAATTGTTATGTCCTCTAATAAAGAATTTAGCCTCTACCAAAAAAATAATAAAATTCTCCTCATGGTTTGTACCTAAGAATCTAGAAAAAATAGTAATAATTTTGTTTTGAACTGTCACTGATAAACTGTTAAGAAGTGTGGCAGTCACATTTCAGTTACCTTACAAATTACAACAATACACCACCATTGTTGGGGTTGTTAAAAAAGTGATGTGTTAGCCTCCAATAACATATCTGCTACATTATATTCACTGTTTCCTTTGTTGCATTGGATCCTACTTTTCACCTATCACCATGATTTCTCATTAATCATAACATGTACGTTTTTTCCTTTATAAATAAAACGCTTTTTTTTCATCTCCTTTCCAAAGTTGTAACGCTTTAGAGTACATTCTTTGGTCAGATCTAGAATATAAAGAAGGTGGGAAAAACACATTTATTAATTAACTTACCACATGATAAATAACCATAAAAAGATTGAACTGCAACATCATCATGCTTTTACACCTTCACCATGCTTTTTCCGTTGACTTAAAAACTTACACAATGTCATTCTTTTTTCCATACCCTTTTTAGTTTTTCTTCTTTTCTTTTCATACATGAGGTAAAAATTGTATCTTTTTGTTTTTTTAAATTAACCCTTTAATAAAGAAACTAAACTTGTTTTTGTGTGTGCTTTGTGTGCAGTGTGAATGAACTGAAGTAGCAGGAACAACTCATTCTCAAATGGGGTATTTTCTTTATAGAATTTTTCTGTATTCCGTTTATTTGATTGGTTTGATAGTGTTGCAAGGAAATGCAGAACCTATTGAAGACAAAAAAGCTTTGTTAGAGTTTGTTAAAAAGTTACCTCTTTCTAGAACTTTGAATTGGAATGTGAGTTCTTCTCCATGTACTAGTTGGAATGGTGTAACTTGTAGCAAAGATGAGTCTCAAATTGTAGCTATTGAACTGCCAAAAGTTGGATTTTATGGCACAATTCCTCCTAATACAATTAATAGCATCAAAGGGTTGCAAACATTGAACCTTAGATCCAACAATTTTATAGGTCCTTTACCTGATTTCTCTGTTTGGAAGAATCTATCTGTTGTAAATTTGTCTAATAACAATTTCACTGGCACCATTCCTTTATCACTTTCCAATTTGAGTCACCTTGCTTGTTTGAATCTCGCAAACAACTCGCTATTCGGCGAAATCCCTGATATAAACTTGCCTTTGTTGCAACAACTGAACTTGTCTAACAACAATTTGCAAGGGGTTGTTCCTGTTTCTTTTCAGAGGTTTCCTAAGTCAGCATTTGTTGGAAACAATATTTCTCTTGGTACTTCTTCTCCTGTTACTTTACAATGTTCCAAAAATTATTCTAAGTCTCAGAAACATGTTGGAAGGCTTAGTGGAACAGTACTATTGGGAATTATTGTTGTTGGTGCCTTTCTATGCCTTGCAGCATTCATTGTTTTAATGTTTGTGTTGTGTTCTAAAAGGAAAGATGAAGATGCCTTTGATGGTAAATTGGTGAAAGGAGGAGAAATGTCTCCTGAAAAAATGGTATCAAGAAACCAAGATGCAAACAATAAGCTTTTTTTCTTTGAGGGATGTAACTATACCTTTGATTTGGAAGATTTATTAAGGGCTTCTGCTGAGGTACTTGGTAAGGGAACATTTGGTGCTGCATACAAGGCCATACTTGAGGATGCAACCACAGTTGTTGTGAAGAGGTTAAAGGAGGTAGCTGTTGGAAAAAAGGATTTTGAACAACACATGGATATCGTTGGAAGTCTTAAACATGAGAATGTGGTTGAGCTAAAGGCTTATTACTATTCCAAAGATGAGAAGCTGATTGTATATGACTACTACAGCCAGGGTAGCATCTCTGCTTTGTTGCATGGTATGTGCCATAAATTTAAATTTTTATCTCACAAATTGCTTTTAAAATTAGTATTGATGATTATGATGTTCAATTGTTTAGAATCTTTTGCTTATTTTTTGTGCATGGATGTGGTTGTTTGTTACTTCTTGACTTTGAATGTATCATCAATATTGAAAGGAATGGTTTGTAGTTAGAATGTTGTCTCTTCATAACCTTCATCTGACTCAAAAATCAGCTATGAGGAAATTAAGTAGATGGCAGAAGATTAGGAGTTTGGAATTTTGTTTTTTTGGCTATGTTGTAAGTTCCTATGTGATCTCTAGATACACAAGAAGACATAGAAAGACTATAAGAAAAACTATAAGAAAGACTTAGAGATGATTAATGAATTTGATATAAGACCTGTCTGATCCATGTAGTTGACTCTACTTAGTGTGATAAGAAGGCTTGGTTGTTGTCGTCATTGTAAGTTCTTATGCGAAAATATATCTTTTGTTTCTCTCTGGAGTGCTGAGCATCTTCTATATTTGAATGCTAATCTGTGAAAAGTTCTAATTCATGACAAACAAGTTGGAAACTCGTGCCTATAGGATGCTGTGGCAAGATCAAATTAATGAATAAATACTTATTCTTAATCAGAAACAATGTGTCTTGAATATTTTACTTTAGTATATACCACACATAGTACAACTATATTATCCTTTTGTGTATAAGCACCATTGCTTTCTGAAAATTTCAGGTAAAAGAGGAGAGGACAAGATGCCTTTAGATTGGAATACTCGGATCAAAATAGCTTTAGGTGCTGCACGAGGCCTCGCTCATATCCATTCTGAAAATGGTGGAAAACTTGTACACGGCAACGTCAAATCTTCGAATATCTTTCTCAACACAAAACAATATGGTTGTGTATCTGATCTTGGCTTAGCAACCATAATGAGCTCAGTCACCCAGCCCGTCTCACGAGCAGCTGGTTACCGAGCACCTGAAGTCACAGACACGAGGAAAGCGACACAGGCTTCAGATGTTTACAGCTTTGGTGTGGTATTACTAGAACTTCTAACTGGAAAATCTCCTATCCACACAACTAGAGGTGATGAGATTATCCACCTTGTGAGATGGGTTCATTCAGTTGTGAGAGAAGAATGGACAGCTGAAGTATTTGACTTAGAGCTTATGAGATGTCCTAATATAGAAGAAGAAATGGTTGAGATGTTACAGATAGCCATGTCATGTGTTGTAAGGATGCATGACCAAAGACCTAAGATGTCAGAAATCGTAACGATGATTGAAAATGTAAGACAGATTGATATAGAGAATCGGCCATCGTCTGAAAACCAAGCTGAAAGTGAAACACAACACACATTCTCTCAATGTGATACTCCACCCTCTACCACAGAGTGAGGTGAATGATAGAAGTCTGCATTTGAGTGTATCTGAGAATGTTGTTCTCCAAACTGTTAACAAGAGCATTCTTTGCTTTTACCTCAAAAATCCAAACTAATTTTACTGATTTTATATCATGGTATTTTCAATGCATGTAGACTCTAGAATATATTAAGGTGGTTTCTTCATTTGTGTTGCTGATATTAAGCATTTGGTTCATAGGAAGCTTTATTTGACAGGTTGCTTTGAGGACAAACATGAATGTTTCATAGCAATATCAACAGAAGTTGGTGCATTTTGTTTCAAAATATTGAAGGACCATATGGCAACAAGCTTTAGAATGCATTTTTCTATGTTGTGACATTAAATGGTATTCTTCCAAAAGCATTCATTCAACACTAAAAATGCATACATGAATTAATTAGTGTTGTAGAATAGGAGACTAACTGACATAACTTTAACTGCGAATATTAACTTGTCTGAAAATCATATTTGTTATTTATCCACCTACAGGGCACATTAATTTTTGCCATACTTCATTACAGCCTGCATTGCAATATCTCATTTACCTGCATCTTTTGTCAAGAGCTCACTCACTGAGTAATAAAAAGGAGTGTAGAGATATCATAAGCATAGAAAAGATACATCTTATTAAAATATTGAATTGAATTAATTGAAAAAAATGTTTAATTGCAGTTTTGGTCTTTATTTTAGCTGAATCGCAAAAATAACCTCCTCATTTTATTTCTATCCAGTTTTAGTCTCCAAATCAAAATTTTAGTCTAAAATTAGATGAAATTTCATTTTTTTATCTATAATTTTTTTAAGTCAATGTCTCAAAATCTCGTTGTGCAATAATTATAAATGGTGTGATATGACTTTTAAAAATATCACTTTATCAAATTTTGAACTACAATTCTATTTGGAAACTAAAACTGAAGATAAATAAAATAGAAGAACTACTTTTGTGATTCAATTATAATAGGATGACAAAAACTGCAATTAAGTCTTAAAAAAATTATGAAAATGAATACTATGATGCTCTAATTATATAGTTTGTTTGTTTTTGTAAAATTTTTTTCTATTTCCGTTTTTTAAAATTTGAGTTTATTTTATCTTGATCACAAATTTTTGGAGTAAATAATTGTTATAGAAAAAAGATAAAATAGTAATTAATAAAGATGAATATTAAAAAACTCATAAGTAGACCTTTGGACTTGTTTGAATAATTAATTTTAATTACTTTTATAATACGTTTATTATATTCTACCTTTGTCATGTTTATAAGAAAAAAATATCAAAATTAATTTACTCATAAGTTGTTTTAACTTTTTTGATTATTTTCACATACTTATTCTTATTGAAAACCGTAAAAT
>JBBPBT010000152.1:1510202-1542806 GCA_037974875.1 Cicer bijugum | reverse complement strand
TAGATTATAAATTGTTATCAAATTGTAAAATAATTTATAAATTATAAATATATGTAAATAATTATAAAATAATTTTATAATTTATAAATTTATTATAAAATAATATTATTAGATAAAGAGCATTTATGTCGATATTTAGGAGTGATTAGTTGGATTTTTTTTATTGAATTTAATGATTAATAATATAAATTATTACCATTGGTAAATGACTAATAATATTATAAAATAATTTATAAATTTATTATAAATTAACTTATAAAATAATTTGATAATAATATAAGTTATAAATTATTATCAAATTGTAAAATAATTTATAAATTATAAATAATTGTAAAATAATTTTATAATTTATAAATATATTATAAAATAATATTATCAAATAGATTTTAGATGTATGAAAGAAATTGCGGAAGAAAGAAGAAAAATAGAGTAGGATTAAAGGAGGTTAGGTATTGAGAGTACCATTGAGAGGGGAGAAAGGAGGAGTCACATCAGCTTTTTGGCCGATGCAAAAAATATTTGTATAAATGATATTCGAAGGTGATGTAGCATTTAAAAGATGAGGTGACATTTGGAGTTCTGTTTTAAATATATAATAGATTAGAGTTTGGATAGAAAATAAAAGAAAAGAAAAGGGTAAAACTTTTGGTTCCCTGAAAAGCCAAAAGTTGAAAAGCCAATAAACTTCTTTTGAGTGTTTATATTTTGTTTTGGCCAAATTAAGGCATAGTGGTTCCATCCAATAAATAAATAAAAGCAAAAGAAAAAACAAGAGTATGTATGAGGCCAAGTGGCACATGGAATTGAGAGTCATGAAAATGGTTTGAGTCTTCGGATTTAATTTGTTCTGACACAATTAGAGCAGAGGGGTGCATGTGGCATATATACTTGATACTCCTTTTTATGTCACTAGCTTAAAGGAAGTAAAGCACAAATTCTTAGTACCATATCTTATTTTGGACCATGTTACGTTGGGACTTCGTTACCGTTTTCATGTTTTTTACTTTCTCCTAAAACAATTGTCTTAATAATTTTAATTTGCCACTGCTCTCATCCACTAATAATGATCCACACTAACTAGTTGATGCAATATTTTATAAAATACATCTTTAATATAAAATTCAAAAGAAAAATAACAAAAATTTATAATTTATCTTTAACTCATATACACCGTGAGTTTAAAAAGTTTTTATAAAAATTAACGGTGAATAACAATTAAACTTTTTATAGGTGTGATCAAATATGTTTTATACCCCTAACCCTCCTATATGTGAGTTTGACAAATGTGGGTGTTCATGTGCAAGGTTATGATGTAAAATATATATCTACGTTAAAGTCACATCTGACATGTAATGTCATTATCCGGTAGATCGAGGATTGCAGGTTTTACGTATTCGAAAAAAAAGGCCTGGCATGCATTTTTGTCTTTTCTACAATTACAATAAAAGCCCACTTGCTCTTTATTTTTAACCAGTGTTGGGCTCCCACTTTTTTATTCGTATTCTCCAACATATTTTGGTCCCCTATTATATATCCTTTCAATCTCATCTTGGTAATGATGACTTAATTAATATAAATGTTTTTCAGACACATACATGAACACAAGTATTTTATATTTATACAATTTTAAATTATAAATTGTTTTATTTCGGTTTTATTAAATTAAACGTTTTAATTCAAATTCAAAATTTTACAATTTTATAAATTAATAATGATAAAATTTATTTATTTTTAATAATTATTTTAGTGTTTTAAATATCCCATTCTTGATAGATGACACACCTAAAGCCGTACAGAAAAACAATAAGACCAGAAAATGACAAAAATACGGAGGATTTTCTGTTATTCTGAGGTCCCTTAAAGATTAAATTGAAGCCGTACACGTGGCATATGTCAAACGGTTTTGTGCAAGTGTACAATATGGGATTTGGTTCACATGACGTGTCTTATCCAACTCAGTCCCACCTATTAATAATCCTTGACTGCTTTTCTATTCTACATACCAAAAATGATTTTTTGTCATGAATCATAATTAAAAATATTTGGTGTATACTTTAAAGGTCCATATATTTAAAAAAATATATATAAAAAATATGATAAATATATTTATATTAATGATTTGATAAAAAAATAAATAAAAAATAGATTTAATTTATCAAGATTATTTAGTATAATGTTAAGTGGTAAAAAAAAAGTAGATTTAATTAAATTATTTTCCATATATTTTGTTGGAGATATTTTAAAAATTAATCCAAAATATTACTATAATGTAATTTTAATTGGATGTATGTTTAAATTCTTTTATATCATTGCATAAAAATTAATCTCCATAGAAAATATTTCAATGTCATATTTATACTATTATGGTATTGGACGTGGTAGTGTGTTTTTAATACTTTTTCCTCTATTTCAACCACAATGATCTTTAAAAATCGTGTATTTTTATATGGTATTGAATATAATGTTAAACTTTTTTATTCTCAAATAACGCCGCTTTATTATTTATAAAATTTGAGTTCTACTAAAAGTAATAAAGTATAAAGTGAAACATATCTTCCATCCGGTAAAAAAAAAAGTGAAACATATCTTCATTTACACCTAATTTTCATATTTTGGGCCCCAACACTTTTCATGTTTCCCTTTAAAAATTTCAATTTCTTTTTTGTGTGTATAGTGAACAAATAAAAAAAAAAATTTATTTTCTTAAAAATCTTTAATAAATATTCTCTAAATAATTAAATAACAAACTTTTTTTTTTATAATCTATATCTCAATTTCAACTTTGAAGCTGAACATTACTATATAAACTTATCAGGAAAACGACGACGTTGAGTGGGGAAAGAGCACAGCTATATCTTTGCGTTGAATGAAAAAGTAGCAATTATTTTTTTGGTCAAAATTCTAAAAAAGCTTTGTGAATGAGTGAGTCAACGTTGACCACGTACCATTTATGTTTTGCTAATAGAAAAATAGTCAAAAAAAACACTTTTATATTTAATATATATAAAAATAAAAATATATATATGAATGTGACGACAGAGGAAGAGAGAACTTGCGGGAACAACGGAGATTCGCAACGGCACTTTGTATTTCTCCATTGTTTCGAAACAATTCTCAATTCTTAAACAACAAAACATAATAATAACTGCTTAATAATTCTTCTAGTTGAATTCAATTCTTTGTTGGATACACCAACATTATTTAATTCATTCTAGTAACATAACCTATTTCTTTAACCAACCTGCCTCAGATTTTCCGTTTTCTTTTTTGTCTCAAATGTTTGTTTTGACACACAAAATTGTTCATGTTACCACTTTGCAATGCAAACAAGTTTCTAAAACTTAACAACCCTTCTTCACATTATTCTTCTTCTTTGCTTCTTTTATTTAAGCTCCTAAAACAAAGGGTAAGAATTTTTGTTTTTGTATTTATTTATTTATTTAGTTCATTTATTTTCTTTCCTTGGATCTCACGCTTCAATTCAACGGATTTTCCCCTTTTCAGATTGGAAGCAAATTGGTATTGTCTCTTTGAGATTCCCAAAACTTCATCTATAATCAAGGTACATGCACTATTAATTTGTTTTTTGCATGCTAATCACGCCTAAGGTTTTAAATAGCAACTGCAGCTGCAATCCTTAATATTATAGAGAATCACAGTCAAATGCAGGTTCAATTGTAGCTGCATTGCATATCTTAAAAACCTAATGATTCGGCGGCTTAGAAGTCACATACATTTATTTAAAACATTGATCATGTCTAATTCCGAGTCTATTTAATCGATCATATTCAAAATGTACATACAAATGTATTGATTTTTGTTGTTTTTGGCTTCCTTGTTTAGGTTTCAGTTTTGATTTTCAACAATTTGGAGGTGCCGGAATGGAACAGCTCCGGCATATTGGTGAGGTTCTTGGAAGTCTAAAAGCGCTTATGGTTTTACGCGACGAAATTCAAATCAATCAGCGACAATGTTGTTTGATCCTCGACATATTCACTTTAGCATTCGACACAATCGCAGATGAAATAAGGCAGAATCTAAAGCTTGAAGAAAGAACAACAAAATGGAAACCTCTTGAGTTTCCCCTCAGAGAACTTTGTAGGGTTTTCAAAGAAGGTGAACTATACATCAAACATTGTTTGGATTCAAAAGATTGGTTGGGGAAAGCACTCACACTTTCTCAGAATAGAGAATGCGTTGAGTTTCACATTCATAACTTGTTATGTTATTTCCCTGCGGTTATCGAAGCGATTGAGAATGCTGGTGAGGTTTCAGGCTTGGATCAAGATGAGAATGTGAAGAAAAAAATTATGCTTGCAAGAAAATATGACGTTGAGTGGAATGATCCAAAACTTTTTCAATGGAGATATGGGAAACAGTATTTGGTTCCAAGAGAGATTTGCATACAATTGGAGAATGCTTGGAGGGAAGATAGATGGAGACTCATAGAAGCACTCAAGGAGAAAAAAGGTTCTTCAAAACTCACTTGTTCAAAGAATGAGCAACATCTTGTTGATATGTTGTTGAAGAAAATGATGCATGGTTCAGAAAAAACCAATAGTAATAATAACAACAACAATAATAATAAGGATTTGTTGCCAATTTCTTTGTTGTTAGGATCCAAGGATTACCAAGTGAGGAGAAGATTGGGAAGAGGAAAAGATTTTAAGGAAATCCAATGGTTAGGACAAAGTTTTGCTTTAAGACATTTTCATGGTGAGAGAGAAGCACATGAGGATGAGATTTCAAATTTGCTATCACTTTATCACCCTAACATATTGGAATATCTATGTGGTTTTTATGATGAAGAGAAGAAAGAGTTTTCTCTTGTGATGGAGTTAATGAACAAGGATTTATGGACATACATGAAAGAGAATTGTGGTCCAAGGAGACAGATTTTGTTCTCTATACCTGTTGTGGTGGATCTCATGCTTCAAATGGCCAGAGGCATTGAGTTTCTTCACTCCAAAAAGATTTATCATGGTGACCTTAATCCTTGTAATATCCTATTAAGAGCTAGAAACTCTCAAGAAGGTTATTTTCAAGCAAAAGTTGTTGGATTTGGCTTGTCTTCTGTTAAAAGTAGTGACAATAACAGTATTAATAAAACTTCACCAACAAATAACCCTACTAGTGAAGAGATTAATCCTTCAATTTGGTATGCACCTGAGGTTTTAACTGAGATAGAACAAAAGGGAAATGCCAAAGCTTCTACTTCTTGTAAGTACTCGGAGAAAGCCGATGCATATAGCTTTGGAATGATATGTTTTGAATTGTTAACTGGTAAAGTTCCTTTTGAAGATAATCATCTTCAAGGTGATAGAACTAATCAAAATCTCAAAGCAGGAGAGAGACCTTTGTTTCCATACCATTCGCCAAAATATCTTGTGAGTTTGATAAAAAAGTGTTGGCAAACCGACCCATCGCAGCGTCCTACTTTCTCGTCTATTTGTAGAATCTTGCGTTACACGAAAAAGTTCCTTTCGATGAACAATGAGTATGTTATGATCAATCCTGAACTCAATCAGCTTGAATTACAGAACCCTCCTGTTGATTGTTGTGACATTGAAGTAGTTTTCCTTAAGAATTTACCAATGGAGAGGATATCTAATATGTCTTCTGTTTCACAAATACCATATGAAATGTTTGCTTATAAAGTTGTTGAGAAAGGGAAGATTAATCAGAGTCGGAATAATAATAATGCTAAAGATAAGCGTTGTGAGTGTGAGCAACCAAAGGATGAGACCTTGGTAAGTAGGGATGAAAATGACCAAAGTACAGTTTGTGAAGATGATAATGCATCAATTTGTGGTGACACATTGTCTACTTTTTCTGATGCACCATCTAGGATGAGTGCTTCAATGAAGAAACCAATGCAAATGAAGGCAAAGAAAGACCAAGGTCAGTTTTGTACACTCCATTTAATTTAATTTTAGTACTCCAAAATTTTCGTGTGTTACATAGATACTAGTACTATAGTTTCCATATGGAGTTTTATGCTATGTATGTATGAATTTATGGTTTTTATTACCCATGGCCATGGCAATAGGAGATAAGAGAAAAAATGGATTTTGTAAAGGTAAAAATGGACTGAAGTGGTTAATGATTAAGTAAGGGACAATCTTTCGGGAGAATTCAAGTTCAAACTCTGGCTAGAACTATCATTGATCATATTTTATTTATCCCTCGACCGAACTCTGAATTAACGTAGCTCATTTCCTAAGAACCGAAGTATTAAGACTCAAAAAAAACTTATTTGTTCTGCCTATTTTTTACATAATAATATTAAGGAATTAAGATTAGTGTTTTTTTTATGTAGTGACATGGTCTTTTTTTTACCTTGTTTAACCGTGATGGGTGTCATAAACTAATTATGTATTGAATTGGTTGAAATAGGAATACCAAAATTGAGAGTAACAAGATCATTACCACCATGTTCATCTGGTCGCATTTCAAGGACTAATAAGGTGAATCGGTCTAGCCCTGTTAAAAGAAGACCTTCCAGTGTCTCAGCATCTGAAAGCAATTCCAATATTATCAAAGGAAATCAATCACCATTAATGTCAACTTCAAGCTCAATTAGAAGAAACAGATATGAAGGGGGACATGTCATGGATGCAAAACCTTCTAGTTTAAAGCTGAAAACAAGGGACCAATCACCATTAACTAGAAACGCCCTTGTCAAAGATTATATTGGTAGTTTAAAGACAAAAAAATCACAACTCACGTTGAATCATTCTTTGAGTCCAACAAGAATGAGACGTGTCAATAGTTGCACTAGTGTGAGGATGCAAAAGGGGTTTATATCAACACCTCCAATGAGTCCTTCAAGGTCATGCACAAGCAAAAATAGTTGTCATGTATCAAATATGGATAGTAGTGGTTTGAAGATACGAGGTAGATTGTCACCATTGGCATTGAGTCCTTTAAGTTCATATATGAGAAGTAAAACATGTGAAATTCTGTCTGATTCAGAGAGCAATCCTAATAAGACCAAAAGAGGAAGCTTGTCACCATTTGCATTGACCCCTTTGAGCCCATATGTGACAATGGGTGGTCATATCTCGGATTAAGGCCTTTACGTCTTTCAACACTTGTGGAAGATTGGTACTTTATGTTCTTTAGCACAGTTAACTAATTTTGTCCATAGAGGCTTAGACCATTTTGAATCAAACAGTTTTTCTCAGGGCTTATTTATTACGGACATATATTTTGGTAAGGTAAATGAGAAACAGAAAATGTAGCTTTTATGGGAAGGTTGATTAGAAGTAAAGTTTTGTCACTGTCTACTGTTTTCAATATTTTGGATATTTAATGTGTTTTAGGACTGGTTTTTTTGCAACTGAATTTTGAGTGGATATTTTGCATAATGCTCCCTACCTTCTTGCTCTTGCCCTTTATTTCCTTTGTTACTCTTTTTTTTTTTTTGCTGTTACTTTTCAAATATGTAATAATTATGAAATTGTTAAAGTTTCAAGTGTTAACTTTTAGATCAATAGTTTTAGTTCCACATTTTTCTTCCTAGTACATCCATCACCTAAAGATCATATAATAATACCTATTAAAAAGAAGGAAAAACATTTATTGCAAATTAAAATAGTATATGGTTTCAAATAAAAAAAAAATTAAAATAATATATATTTTCTGCTAAATAAGAGAAAAACCTTGCTCCAAGGACACTGCATTTACATTCATTCATATAGCAACCTAAAATCAATATTGTCACGGTAACATACCGTAGATATGTACAACCATTGAGTGCGAGGTGTGCCACCCCAAGAGACAAAAACAGGAGGGAAGTGTTACATATGAAATTACATGCTTTTCCTTTATGGTGGTGAAGCTGTTTTATGATTTGATGAACAATAATTTCGTCCTACAAAACTGCAACTGCTAGTCTTTCATGAATAAAAAAACATGAAAAGGACCACGATACAATTTACATAGGCTCAGACAAGCACTTTGCAGAGACTCTTGAGTTCAGGAGCAACTTAGCATCTGCCGTTCCAATTACAAACTCTCAATCTTTTCCATATTTGATCTGCTTCCTAGATTGATCCCAGAAAATTGCTTAAGCTCATTGCAATGAATCCGACTTTCAAGAAGATCTGGATTTAGATTGCAAATCTATTTCTCCATCCAATAATTGTGGATAATGAAGGCCTTCTACATCAAACTTTAAACCAGAGCTCAACATGTCAAAATAGTTTCTTTCAATCCTCGGAAAGTTGATGGTATTGGCCTGAGTGGCAAGGGCAAAGCTTTAGGAGGGCCATCACCAAGGGAAAACATTCTTTAAACCATCTGTAACACTTTGATACATCCACTTGAATTGGCCGCAAGAAGCATGTCTGATTTCCCTCTCCAACACACACTTGAAACAAACTGACCGTGGTCATCATCAGTTTCTTTACCAGAGATGGGATCAATAGACCCATACTTGTGTGAAGTAATTGGCATGGGAAGCGATTTATAGTACGTGTAAACCTGTAAGAAAATATAGATACGATGCCAATGAATATGATTTTAGCACAAAACTCAGGCCTACTCACCTTTTCATTTTGGTCATAATTCTTTTTAATAAATTTTCAATATTACAAATGAAAGATTGCAAGTCAACAATATCAACACAAAATTGGTGCATTATAGGATTTGCAAACTCGTGTGTTAGAGATTATGATTAGTTACAATTTTACATTAGTGAAATTAACTGAAATTACTGATTGTATGAACATGTTCTAAACACTTAAGTTTTAATTAGTAAACCAAACGATAAACATTGCCGAAAACTAATATATATACCTCATTTGTTTCTGAACCACATGCAATATATCCATCAGCCACAGACAAACCCACAAAATTCTGTCATAGCCAGAGGTGGAAGATGTCAGCCGACCAAATAAAGCAAAACCATAAACAAACATTGGTCAGAATAAATAATGCCAAAAACACAGGTCAAATTTCTGATGCAGATATTAAGTTAATTTGAATAAATTTTTTTGCATGTACTCGTAAAAAATAAAAGGTTTAAACGGTCTTGCGATACCCATGGGTCTTCTAACTAGAGGCAATGAGTAGTCTAAGTAATAGCTTCTCTAATAAGTTGATTTCAACTTCTGCACCTCAACTTTTTCAAAAGTTTTCTAGTTTATCTTTTCTTCATAAGCATCTATAAGCTAGAAAATAAATACTAAATTCAATTAAAAGCTCCTATAAGCTAGAAACTAACCCAAACCGAACCATTGTAGTTGTTCATCACAGATGTGAAAAATTTATTTTGACCAAAGGCATACACATTTCATAAATTTGACAAGCCACTCAGATAAACAACAATCTGAAGTCCCATTTAACACCGAAACAAACAGGAAATATAAAAGGATGTGACAAAAAAACCTTACAGACTTCACAAACATTAATTGCATTTAGTGCTACAAAATGTAAAATCATACCTTTTCATTAGTATGTCCAGACAGGGTTAGGCTGCGAGCACTAGTAGATGCACCGACCGGAGAGGTTTTATTGAGATCCCAGATCTTTAATGTATTATCAGTAGAAGCAGAAACAAGTGTTTCAGAGTCTAAGAATTTGACATAGCTTACAGCTTTACGATGGCCAACCAATACACACCAGGGACTTCTAAGATTGCGAAGATCATAACAATAAGTTGAGTAATTTGCAGATCCAAAGGCCAGCAAATGAGAGGAATGAGCAGAAAATTGAACGCAGCAGACGTTAGCAACATTCCTGATTGTGCCTAAACAGTTTTTCTGTGAAAAAATTGCACTATATTAGCTCTTGAATGGTTGTTGCTAAGAAACTATCATGTATGTTTGGCAGTAGTTTGAGCTGAAGGGAAAATACATAGTGATGCAAAATTTATGCTTTAAATTTTGATAATTATGGTCATTAAATATCTGTGTCTCTGATGATGGAAAGACAAAAACTGAATTTTCTTAGATTCAATATATTTCTGATGTGAAAAAGATTACCTGTTTGGTGATCAAGGATTCTCAATTTACGGGGAGACATTTTCAAATTGTGTTCTTGATGCATACGAACAGTGAATATCAAAACTTTTCAAATTCATGTTGTGTTTGAGGTAGTGTTGTCAAATTTCTACTATGGGGTTATGGCATGGTAGATTTCGAGCCCACTGCCATAGGACCCAACATCATGTTTATATGGCAAATTTTTGGCCATCCACAATAATCTACCATTGATAAAACTGGCTTGAGGCCATAAATACAAAAAAACATTCAGAAAGAAGCAACATACAAGTACATCTTAACCCTAGTTTTTGTTGGTTACTGATTTTCTGTCAAGCGAAATCTGCACATTGCATGCATGTGTGCATTAGTGAATGGGAGAGGGTTTACCTCACTGA
Source organism: Cicer bijugum (assembly GCA_037974875.1). Taxonomy (NCBI): domain Eukaryota; kingdom Viridiplantae; phylum Streptophyta; class Magnoliopsida; order Fabales; family Fabaceae; genus Cicer; species Cicer bijugum. The sequence continues at coordinate 1,532,422 of JBBPBT010000152.1, read as the reverse complement.
TGCTCCACAACTTGACAGTACAATCATCACTTCCACTGGCAAATTTTGTAGGGCATAGCGGAGAGAAGTCAACAGACCAAGCCCTCTTTTCATGTTCACTGTATTGAGAAAATTCTTGACCTGTTCCAGCATCCCATAACTGAAAATGCATTGATTGTACATGCCATTAATAATGTTGGAAATCAGAGCACGCCACTCGTCCAGAAATAGTTATATTCTTTCAGAATACCACCCTCCAAAAAAAAAATCATTTCCAAATGATGTTGGTTTAGATGGGAATGTTATATAATCATGTGATTTTACGACATTCTAAATTTAAGTAAAAAAATGATCACCACTCTCTATTTCGATTCTAAATAACCATATGTCATGCGCAAGCTTGGCTGGCCTACAACAATGTAGGAAGCACATGTACCTCAAGAAAGTATAAATATTCCAAGTTTGATATTGGTATAATAGCACAAAGTGACAGAATAAAATCAAATTATCTGAGAGCATCTGAAAAGAAAAAGAACAGGAGTTTCCACCAAGACAGTTAATCTATTCTTTCATTTTCAAAAAATAAACATTAGATTTTAGCAGTACCCATTTTCACCAGTACATTGTACATCACAAGCAACCTGCTTTTACCCCGCAAATTATATCCTATGAATGAATTGTATCAAATGATATAACAAAAGTATTCGCAGTCTACTAAATTCATAATTAATTTTTGGGTCTTGCTGACAAGTGCACTTATTACAGATAAAAATTTGAACTTTTAAGAAATTGAATGCACAACTTCCAATATACTTTTAATGCAATATTTATATATTTTGGATTACTTGACAACTGCATTAAGGGCACTTGTTAGCATTTGCCATAACTTTATCTATGCATAAGTATCACAGATACTCATTTCCAGTTCTTGTACTAGTATTTCAGAGTACTATTTTACAAAAGTTAAGAAAACAGTCCCCTCAAACAGACATCCCAAGAAAGCTACATGTAGATAATATAATCCTATGTGTAACTTTTAAGAGTCATAGAAACCAATATCATTAGTCAAATGTACTAACAACTTACTAATCACATAATGGAAAATGAGATGTTGGGTTCTAAATCAAACATTCTTGACAAAATTAAAACTCTTCTCTCCATTAAGGGGCTGTGTTATAACTCAAATATTCAAGTAAAAGATGAGTAGACCCTCTAAAGTAAACCATTTCATTTTCAGTCAGAGATACATTGCTTTCACGTATGTCAATGAGTGATACTGCAAGAAATGTCTTTCAATGATAAAACAGCAAATCAAGTGGTGTCTGCAAAGCATACCTTCACTACACCATCATAGTCTGTAGAGGCAAGATAATTCTTAATATAGTTATTCCAGCAAACACAACTGAGCTTTGATCTGTTTGACATCTCAACAACAGGATAATGGATATCAACAGAGTCATTGCAAAGTGAACTAAACTCAAATATTTTTATTTTCTTAGATATCCCAGCAGAAGCAAAGTAATCTTCATCCCGATCAAAGCTCAGAGAGCATATCACATTTGCAGGATTGTTAAAATCTGCATTTCTTAGTATACCCCGCACTTCAAGCCTGCTATAACGTGCATACTTGCACAAACCATCAAAGAAGGTTCCTAAAGCATCTTTACTTTTATGTTGTTCCTCGCCTTTTTGAGTCACATTCCAGTTCTCACGAGTTCTTAGTATATCTTTGTCAGGGTGATCTGTGGCATCGATTTCAGAAAGCTGAACTTTGGATCTCATGGAAAAGTAAGCACTTTCAAGATGGCCTATATTTCTCATCAATCTTAGTTCATTTGTATTAGAGATTGGGGATAATGTGGACAGCATTTCTACACTCAAAAGTTCCTTTTTAAGAGGAATAATCTCGTTCTGCAAGCCAGAGGTAACCAAAGATTTTCTTAAGCCATGCCGCCTTTTGGCCTCTTCTATATCTGCTTCCAAGCACTCTAACTGTTCAGCCAATTTGGAGGCATCGCTCTGCTTCTGGTCTTCTAGCGAGACGAGGAAATGCAATAACAATTCCGATTCTGCATCTTCTTGGTCTATACATGAAGACAATTCCTCACTACACAACTCTTTTAATCCATTAATTACTTCAGATTGTAGGATTTCCCTGTTAATATGCGACAAAAGTTATACCTTTTGGGAATCATATCAGCAGAAGTTAAAGCTTTAGGAAATCATATCAATTAGGTATAACGCTTGTCGTCCAAACTATAAGAATTAACTGTATATTTATCGGAAACGTACCTAAATATTACTCAAGAAGACCGAAAGAGAAGAATATCCAAATTAAAAATGCTCTGAATCATTAAAGCAACCTCATATAGGATTGCACCCCACATATATAAACACTATTCAGGCAATATCGCTATCCAACGTAGGAATCTCGACCCCTGCAAATGGCCCACATATAGGACTAGACATCTGAACTGTAACCATGGTGGTGCAACATATCTACAATAGGCTCTAATACCATCTTAAAATTTGGGTTGAGTAACTCAACCCTGCAATACCAACTTGTTAGGTGACGATTGTCCCACTTATAACCCCTATTGAAGCCATATTACTATCTAATGTGGGATTCTCAACTTTCAACAATACCTATGAACATCACCATAATAAGGGCATGCCATGATTTAAATATACATTCTTCACTTCTTGCATATATTATTAACAATGTTTATCAAAGAAAACAAATGATAGATCTGTATATCAGTCTTTCATAAACTTATTTTTACATATAATTTTAGTTGAATTATATATGATGTTAGCTACAATAGACAACATTTCAATAGTACCTTGTTGTTGGACGTGATGATGGTTCAGGATGCAGCAGCCAAAGACAAAAGCCAGCTTCCTTAGGATTCTCTGATAGGAAAACTGGAGGAAGAATCCTATGATGAAGATCAGACATTGCTGCAATATGCCCTCTTTCAGAGTCAAAATGGCCTAGTAACTGAAAAAGTCGAAATAAAAATAAGCTTCTGACTTGATGTTTACTGTTCCAATGAGAATGATTGAGAATAGAATCAAATAAAATATTTAATTCATTGGAAAGTTTGTCAAAACTTATTGCACATTAAGTTACTTTTAGTCACCCCATTTGGTTAATTTTATTGACTACTAGAAAGGTCTGCCGTAAACACCCAGACAAGTCTTTTGAGGCAGCCATTTAACTAAGAAATGTACTTAATATCTGAATTTGAGTCTTACTGGGAGGATGTCAACAAGCTAACACGAAATATAGGGAAAAACCAATGAAAAAAATCAACTTTAAGTTTCCACAAAACAACAATGCTAGAAAGCCATGTTGACCTCAAACATATATATAGACGGAAGTAGATTTTCAACTATATTTCATTTGTTCATATCTACAAACACATCTCATTTTGAGGAGTTAGGAATAAATATTATCAAATAACACAATAAAACTGCTTTTAAATAATGAAGAAGGGTATCATGAACTGGTCTACACACCTCAAAAAGTAGGACACCAAGGCAGTAGATATTTGATGATGTTGTGCAACCACCCTCAGGACTTGCATACCACTTATTTTCCAATCTTTCACATAAAGAAATCGATGGCGATTGACCTCTATTAGATACACTAGGGATGCCAGACATTCTCCCAATATCATACTCAGAAAATTGGATATCTTCCTCATATTCATTTTGATAATCTAGGGAACCAATTGTAGGAATTTGAACTCCATGATGACTAGCAGTCTCAAGACACAAGTCACTCCCAGTAACCCTCACATTCTCATTAAATTTCTGTTTCTTGGAACCCATATCAATAGAAGATGATGTAACTTCCTCAGACATCCTTTTTCTAATAAATGAATTATCCAAATGAAGAACTTCAGGGTTCACAACACTGCCTGCCATCTGTTTTTGAGTTGGTAACCCAATATACATGACCTGATTTGATAGTAACAGTTTAAAGTAAGATGGACACAGGTTATGCAATGCAATTCCCTGAGAGTGAGAGTCGTCCACCAAATCCACAATCTTCCTAAATATATTTAAACTTTCCACTTTGCCTGCTTTGCGCTGCCCAGATTTTAACCATTCTCTCAATGTTACACCGTTACATTCAGTCATATTAGATCTAGGCACAGCAGCATCACTATGAAAGGGAAACGTTGCAGTTTTGGAACCATAGTTAACTGATATATTAGAGTTTGACTGAGCACCGATACCAGTCTTCATCTGTTTCTGGTCTGTCCCAATGCTGGTCTTCATCTGATTCTGATCAGCGCCAATGCCAGTTTTAATCTGATTCCGCTCAACATCACTTCCAGCCTTTGTCTGATTTTGCTGTCTAGACTGAACATAGAAGCCATCAGAAGATGGACCTTTATGTACAACACCCTTATTCTTCAATGTATTTTTAATAAAATACTCAGCAAATCCGGATTTGGATATCATTTTTGTCCGCATTCCTCGATGAAAATCCCCTGTACCCTCTTTACTTTCAGCAGCTGCCAAGTGTTCAACGACGTTGCTCTGACCATCACTGTGTGATTTTCTAGCTAACAGCTCGGGAAAGTCTGCAGATCCAATATCCTCCCGAGCACTAGATGTACCCTGACCACTATTTACCAGCCCAATATCGCTTACGGAATTTCCATTTCCTGAATTATTATTAGCTAGCTGATAAAGATTCTGCCAATGTTTCTGTTGATTATACATTTGCACTTGGTTGTTAGATGTACCGATATCGAAGGTTGAACCATTGTAACTTTTTACTGTTAGTTCTTCAACCATTGCATAAGGAGGTTGTGATGTAGCTGCCTCACTTAAAGCCTCAACTACACTTTTACCATGTATAATATCATCATATTCCCTAGGTTGTGTTTGGGAGTAGTTCTGATTAACAGGTATAAGGACTTGTTGAGACTTAAGGATTTTTCGGCTTTCGATTTTCAATGAATATTGATCATCCTCTTTGTTCTGGCGCTGTGAATCCTCAACAGTCTCTAATGGAGTTGCCGCATGAACCAGTTCTTCATCCATGGCTTAGTTTTATTAGGTTTTAACCTCAACAATCACGTATGCTCCATATTTAGCAATCAACACATAAACTAAAACTGTTCATCTATCAGACAAATACAAATTTGAAAAACAATTAGTTAAATTTATATTAATTAGCATTTAACATTACAAATTACAATAACAGCAGGAAAAAGAAAAAAAAAACAAAAAAAACTTGTATGCTATGCAACTTGCAGATTTGAAAAGTTAAAGTAATAAATTTAAGTAAATAATGAAAAATTTGGGAGAAGAGAAGTTGAGCAATAGACATTAATTAATTAATTAATAATAATAATAATAATAATAATAATAATAATTAGATGGAAAGATAATCTTATATTTGAAAATAGGAGTAATCGGAAAACCTGATAAGTGGTGCAGCAGCATAGAGATGAATTAATCTATCTATTGATGGAATTGGGGAAACAGCGAAACAGGTAGAAAAGAAAGAAAGAAAGAAAGAAAGAAAGAAGAGGACTTGACTTACATGAGGGGAGAAGCGATTAAGTGGAAGTGGAAGTCGGTGTGTGTGTGTGTGTGTGTGTAAGTAAGGAGAACAAAAGGCTGGGAAAGCAACAACATGCGCTCTCACCACTCATATAACAATAGCTGTTGGCATACCAAGTGGCAATATTCAAGATAAAACGGTTTCACGGGTCGGGTTTCATCGTTCTCTCTCACCCGACCCGATCCAACCCAACTATAATAATCTAAACGAAACGACAGCGTTTGAGGGACGCATTTGATTTGATGTGTATCTCGATTAGGGGTGGGAACAGGTCAGGTCAGGCCTATGATGAATTTTTTAGGCCTAAGTATGACCTATGACCTACCACCTATCATAGACTTTTTTTTTTTACTGAGTCTAACCTATCATGGTCTGTAAGTCTTTCTAAAAACCTTATTCACATTAAAATATTTAAATATGATATCTAACAAGTTTGTAATGCGACAACCTTCCAATAAAATAAAAAATAAATTGAATTCACAATTAACAAACTCTATAAAGTCCTTCAAAAATTACAAATCAAACAAAATGAACCTTATAAACCGTTACAAATATCAACCAACAAAACACATTCAAATCTCAATTAATGACAAAAATATGATATCAAATCTTCAAAGTGATTTGTATCTCTTGTTTATCAATCTTCAAAAACAAAATAAAAAATACATATATGTTAGACACTGAGCTAAAAAGTAATAAATAAATAAATAAGCAAATTATTAAAAAAAATAATAAATACTACTTGATACAAAAAAAATAATTTGAAGATAATAATAATATAATAATGTAAAAAACAATTAAATCATATTTAGTAATAATATATAGATATTAAATAAAAAATAATTTTTTAAAAATATGAAACAAACACTCTTTAAACTCTAAAAAAATAAGTTTTGGTTTAAAATAATAAATTTTTTATTGAAACAAAAGCACACGTTATTATCTCTCAAAGAAACTCAAATTATTATCTCTCCAAACAAAATCATAGCCAATAATAATATATAAAGAAAACAAATAAACAATTATTTATACATATATGATGCTCTACCCATATCGATTTACACGATTCTCCATATATCAATATTAATATATATATATATATATTAAATAAAAAATGATTTTTCTAACAAAATGATTTTTTAAAAATATGAAACAAACACCCTTTAAACCCTAAAAAATGATTTTTAGTTTAAAAGAATAAATTTTTTATTCAAATAAAGCGCACCCATTATTATCTCTCAAACAAATACTCTCAAACAAACTCAGATGATTATCTCTCAAACAAATCCTCTCATATAAAATTATATTCAATAATATATATATATATATATATTAAATAAAAAATAATTTTTCTAACAAAAGATTTTTAAAAAATATGAAACAAACACCTTTTAATCTCTAAAAAATGATTTTTGATTAAAAGAATAAATTTTTTATTAAAACAAATGCACCTATTATTATCACTCAAACAACTAAAAATATTATCTCTAAACAAATACTTTCTAACAACTCGAAATATTACCTCTAAACTAATCCTCTCAGACAAACTCATATTCAATAATAATAAACAATTAGAATTTACAAATTTATATACTAATAATATATATAAAGATAATAAAAAAATAATATTAATTTTTATAAAATATAAAAGTAATAAATAAATAATATTGATTTTTATAAAAAAAATCTTATTTACCTAATTATTTGTTGGAGTGAGTGCAATAAAAATTAAAAGAAAAAAATAATAAAATATATATATAGACAGAACTGTCAAATTTAATACCCTTTTTTGTAAACATGAAAAATAGACTTTAAAAATAGGTTATCCTATTCACATCCCTAATCTCCCTAATCTCGATAAACCCTTCCCTTTGCCTTACGAGTGCATCTTCATCTTCATCGTCTTCTCCACCTATCTAGTTAGTGGCTCCACCCTGCGAATTTCAAAAGCAGTTATTCATTTAATCCTTGTATTGTAGAGCAGCCATGTCTTCTTCCAAAGACGCAGACCCTAACCTTGGTTTTCTAACTCGAAAGGATACAGAGGTGAAGCTTCCACGACCAACGAGGGTTAAAAACAAAACCCCCGCTCCAATTCAAATCACCGCCGAGCAGATTCTTCGCGAAGCTAGAGAGCGTCAAGAAGCAGAGATCCGCCCTCCCAAACAGAAAATCACCGATCCAACAGAGCTCGGCGAGTACCGTCTCCGAAAACGAAAGGAATTTGAGGATTTAATCCGGAGAGTTCGATGGAACGTTAGTGTTTGGATTAAATACGCACAGTGGGAGGAATCGCAGAAAGACTTCAAACGCGCGCGTTCCGTTTGGGAAAGAGCTTTAGAAGTTGATTACAAGAATCACACACTATGGTTGAAATACGCGGAGGTGGAGATGAAGAACAAGTTCGTGAACCATGCCAGGAACGTTTGGGATCGGGCTGTTACTCTTTTGCCGCGAGTGGATCAGTTATGGTACAAGTATATTCACATGGAGGAGATGCTCGGAAATGTCGCCGGAGCGAGACAGGTTTTCGAGAGGTGGATGAAATGGATGCCGGATCAGCAAGGATGGCTCTCTTACATTAAATTTGAACTTAGGTACTAATAGATATAAATGTTAGTTTTTTTATTTAAATTGAAAATAAATTCTGTATTATTAGAATGATAATAGATACAAATCATGACATGATATGCTCTGTATTAGATACAATATTAGCTGCACTAGTTAGTTTGGTAGACTAGTTAGTGTGACTAATATTGTATTTAATACTTTGTATAAAAACTAACTATAAGTAATGTTTACATTTAACTTTGACTAACATATATATTTAATAGGTACAATGAAATTGAACGAGCTAGAGGGATTTTCGAGCGATTTGTTCAGTCTCACCCTAGGGTTGGGGCTTGGATACGTTATGCCAAGTTTGAAATGAAGAATGGCGAGGTTCCTAAGGCGAGGAATGTTTATGAAAGAGCTGTGGAGAAGCTTGCGGATGACGAAGAAGCTGAACAGCTGTTTGTGGCATTTGCGGAGTTTGAGGAAAGGTGCAAGGAGGCGGAGCGTGCAAGGTGTATATATAAATTTGCACTTGATCATATTCCTAAGGGAAGGGCGGAAGATTTGTATCGCAAGTTTGTGGCGTTTGAAAAACAGTATGGTGATAGGGAAGGGATTGAGGATGCTATTGTTGGGAAGAGAAGGTTTCAGTATGAAGATGAAGTGAGGAAGAATCCTTTGAATTATGATTCTTGGTTTGACTATATAAGATTGGAAGAAAGTGTGGGGAATAAGGAAAGAACTAGGGAGGTTTATGAGAGAGCTATAGCTAATGTTCCTCCAGCTGAGGAGAAGCGATATTGGCAGCGATATATTTATTTGTGGTATGTTTGATTTTGAATAAAGTTTTTCCTATCTGGCTGTTTATTTATTCAGTGATTTTGCATTTTCTCATGTGCTTATTGGTCTGTGTGTAACTTAGGATTAATTATGCACTCTATGAAGAGCTTGATGCTGGCGATATGGAGCGAACAAGAGATGTGTACAGGTAAGCGGCCTTTTGTGAACTTCCAAGTATTACGTATAAATCTCTGTTTTACTCCTCAATATGAGCTTAAATGAGGATATGTTATACTTTGGAGGTGCTTGTTTTTCCTGAATTATGCACTATTGTATGCGGATTTACTCCTTAATGATGATTGCTTGTTGAAGGTCCTCTAGTCCTTTGCACAACACAAATGTCCACAAAAACAAATAAATACACTCCAACATTAAATATAGTTTTTTTTTTATATATATAGGCATTAGTTATATAGTTTGATTTAGTCTTACGTAGAATGTCTAATTCAAAGCAGTCATCTGTTAGATACTTGGTCCAACTAATCATTTAGAACAGGCTCAATTAGAGTTCTGTTGACCACTGTGTCAATAGTTAGTTATATAGAACAGTGGACACTGCATATTAGGATTAGGTGGATAATGGGAGGTTTTAGGCTTGGAGTAGGGAGGACAAACCATGACTTACAAGTTTCCCGGTAATAGGTCCAGTTCTATCCTCATCCTGGTATGTAAGATATAGCTTTCCATACTACTTTCCTCTAGATTCTGCAATCAGATTTGTTTCACTGTTCTTACCAAATTACCTCAAAAAGGTTATTAAATATATTGCAGTATTATCCCACTGATTTCCGTTCTTTTTTACTTTCATTTGTTAGGGAGTGTCTCAGCCAGATACCTCACAATAAGTTTTCATTTGCAAAGATATGGCTTCTAGCAGCCCAATTTGAAATACGGCAGCTGAATCTCAAGGGTGCTCGTTTGATATTAGGAAATGCTATTGGAAAGGCTCCTAAAGATAAGGTACTATACTAATATCTATCTACATGAAAATATTATGTAGCTTATTTTCATTGCCGCACAGTTAACTTCACATACACCTTTTCTCTTTTACAACAGATATTTAAGAAGTATATAGAGATAGAACTGCAACTTGGTAATATAGATCGATGCAGAAAACTCTATGAAAAGTATCTGGAGTGGTCACCTGAAAATTGCTATGCATGGAGCAAGTATGCAGAGTTAGAGAGATCTTTATCTGAGACCGAAAGAGCTAGAGCAATATTTGAGCTTGCAATTGCCCAACCAGCATTGGATATGCCTGAGTTGTTGTGGAAGGTATGCATTAAATTTATTTATTGTTCAAGAGCCAAATCTTAGCCTATCACCATAATAGATGCCAACATCTACACATTTATCTTGACTAAATTCCTGTCCTTCACTCCCTTCCCCACTAATGCTGCATGGCTTAGCAAACTAGCCAAATCAGCACTTTGTAACCAATTGCCCGACCAGTATTGGACATGCCTGAGTTGTTTGTGGAAGGTACACATAAAATTGATATATTGCACATGTGCCACATCTTAGCCAACTCTGCATTTGTAATCAATCGCCCAACCAGCACTTTCATCTTTCCTTCTCCTTCGCTGTTATTTTCTGATGTATACCATGTCTAAGAAACCTATATATATGCTGGTCATAACTCATAATCTAACTATAAATTTGTGAATATATAACAGGCATACATTGACTTTGAAACTGCTGAGTGTGAATTTGAGAGAGCAAGGGTGCTTTATGAAAGGCTTCTTGATCGAACAAAGCACTTGAAGGTATGGATAAGTTATGCAGAGTTTGAAGCAACAGCCATTGATAAGGATAGTTTAGACTTGTCAGAAGAAGAAAAGAAGCAATGCATTCAGCGTGCCAGAAGTATGTGATCCTAGTTTTATGCCCATATACTATTCATGATTGTATGTTTTATAAGTTTGAATTGCAGCAGAATAATTTTCTGATTCTCTTTATATTTTGTTTTGTGCCTGTTTAAGGGGTGTTTGAGGAAGCTCTGAACCACTTCAGATCATCAGCTCCAGATTTAAAAGAAGAAAGGGCAATGCTTCTAGAGAAATGGCTCAACTTGGAAGCTTCATCTGGGGAGCTAGGTGATGTTAGCTTAGTCCAGTCTAAGCTTCCCAAGAAGCTCAAAAAGAGACGTCAAGTTACTACTGAAGACGGTTCTTCTAGGTATGTAACTAATTCATTGTTTATATGAGTGGGTTTCCAAGGGTTAGTAGATATGGACATATGATATCTTTTGCAACATGGTCATTGCTATTGTCTGGAATTTTTTCCTCATGCTAACACACAACACATTTGAAAGTTCACTTCAGCTTTTAGCATTAGGTGTGTTGACTTTTTGAAATACATTAGACATGTCGACTATCCCATCGTCTATTAGATTTGTAAATTGATAAATACATTTGCTTTTAATTTCTCCAAGTCTTTTTTCCTACTTCATTCTTTTCATTTGATTTGCAGAATTGAAGAATTTATTGACTATTTATTCCCTGAGGAAACTCAGACGACCAATCTCAAGATTTTGGAAGCTGCTTATAAATGGAAGAAGCAAAAATTGTCTACTGGCGATGATTAATGTTGCTCTCATGCTTCCAGCGTGGCATCATTCCATTCTTGTATAACTGGCAATATTTGTAGCTTCAACAGCAAAGTCAATTTTGGGCTTTTAAAGTTTGTAACAGAGAAGTGCGATGAGGAAATTGGAATTGGAAGTCATAGTTGTAACTTGGAAATTGTGATTTTCCTCACATGTGATTTAGGCAATGTGTTAGGTATGTACCAAAGTCAGTTATTGAGTGTACATATGTTTAGATCTACACTTTCTCTGGTTTACAATGTTTAGAATTGATTCACATTGTTTTTTTGTCAATGGATTCTACTGCGGGTAAACCACAAGTTTGCATGCTTTGACTTCTTTTCATGTGTCGTGGAATGTGTTATTACATTGAAAATGGGGGATTAAGCTTAAAGTGACAACATTTAATACAAGAGAGTAAAGTTTACTAGATTACACATTCTCTATGTTTGCTAGTCTAAAGAGTCTTGTTGTTTGTAAGTTATTTATACCTCGATATGCTAAAAAGCGAAGGTTGACCTTTTAATTTGTAAAAACAATAATGTTATATAAAATTTGTAAAACATTTTTTTAATCAAGATCAAATTTGTTAAATATAATAGTATAACAGACAAAATAATTTTAAAACTAAATTGATGATTAGGTTTAAATAAAAACATTCATTCCAAAAATGAAAACACATTGGTTGAGATGCATAATTGTATATTTTTAAGATGATTATTAGTGATATACACTTCAACTCATACTTTTTAACATATTTTTATATATTGGTTGAAATTCAAATTACTCCCTCCAAAAAAAGAGATCTCACATAAATTTTGAGATTTATGCAAATTTTAATTAATAGAATATATATATATATTTAAAAGTTTTTTTTTGTCTTAGGTCAACAATTTGCAAGAGAAAAAGATCGCGCTAATTTAGAGTTTGTGTAGAAAATAACTAAAATCTCGAAGATAATATTTTATAACATGGATGGAAGTATAATACTGTTATTCCAAATTTATTTTTATTTATCTGAAATAAAAAATATTTCCACCACAGCATCTTAGAGAAGGGTAGTCACGATGGCAAATTAATTGACAATAATTATTAATTTGGACAATAATAATGTTTATTATTAGAGATCCTTTAATTCTTTTTTCACCCCCAAAATTACTGATTTTGTTTCTCGTTACAATGTATCTGCCATCTATTTTTCACGTTTTATTTTCAATATTTCTGAAAACAATCCGGTTGGTGGAAATCAACTTCCATTTCCCAGGTACTATAACGACTTCCATTTTATTTGTATATATCTGGGTAAAAAATTATGGATCTGGATTTGTTACCACATGTGCATCATTTAAATTTCGTTGAAGAAAATATGTCCTCTCATTTGATGGGTATGTAATTTTTCGCATAAGAAACATGGAATGAACATCAAATCAAATAATGTAATGTAACGATTAAATGTTGACCAATGATGGTTAATACATAATGTTTGATGTTATAAAAATTAACGAGTTAACTAAATAATTGAATTTTTTGAATGATTTTGTATCTAAACTTTCATTTCTAAAAGCGGGCCACAAACGGTGAGTAAAATATTTGAAGACAGATTTCAATATGTGCATCAAGGGTTAATTCCCACATTTTAGAGGCGCTATCTATTCATCACAATGTGTATAGATTTGTGGTACATAGTGCATTAATAATATCAACATGCATGCATCTAATATTTAAAATTTGCCCTTTAACTTGTCATGTGTGTCTTCACTTCTCAATTCCAGGATTCCTATTCATTTTGGGAGAAAATGAAAAGTTACTAAATAGTAGCACATTTACATTTGAACTTAATCTTTCGGAACTTTCAAAGAATGATCAAGTGTCATTTGAGGGAATTATCCAAGTCCTTCGGGAGTCAAATTCATCCTCAAAAATCTGAAGAGCTCAAAAGAACCAAAATAGGTGCATATTTTTTTCTTGTGAACACGATTTGGAATACCACAAATTGCTTTAACCAAAAAATAAAGGACTACGTGTATAATTATAACTAATTGGTTTGCTCTTCTTCGATTAAAAACTCTAAAATAAGTATTTTTGAACTAAAATTTAATATAGAGAACCATTTGATTTAAATCAATATTACGTTTCACTAAGTGAAACCGAACTATTATAATGTAAGGAAGGTCTTGAGTTCGATCTTTGTGGATAGAAGAGACTCCACTGAAGGTGGCCAGTCAAATTTACAACGGAGATTGATTGTCAATAAAGTAAGTGGATATTTTACACCAATAGCATGATTACAAAAATGAAAATCTTTTGATATGTGTTTGGACACGCGTTAAGTAGAATTTTCTTGCTCCATATGATTCTTTACGATGGTTTTATCAAAGCCACAATTTATAGATTTAAGTGAATTGTCCAATATGAACGAGGAAACAAACACAAGCTAACCATGGAGATACTATTTAAGATTAATAACAAACTTTGCCTAATGCAAAGTCTACTCTTTTCACATTAAAAATTGCAGTGACATCTTGAAACATATGAGAATATCTATCTATCCATCAAGATCAAGGTAAATATAATATAACAAGATTTATTGGTGATTCCCATGCAGATATTGAAAACAACCTCTCAAGAGTCCTAAAGCTAATTAAGACTGAAGACCAAAGCAAAAAAGAAGAGAACTCCAACAAAGAGACAGAACTTGTGGGACTAATTGAAGACTTCTACAATCAGTACCAGTCATTGAATGTATTGTACGGTCGCCTTACCGGAGAGTATATGAAAGTAGCTTCTCCTAGAATAAAGAGGGTTTCTTCACTCTCTTCCTCTAGTTCAGACTCTGAGTACTTTCCTTCAGATGAAACAGATTTCAACATCTCAAACAAAAACCTTTTCTCAAGAATATCACCAAGGGAACGTTATTCTTCATTTGTCAACACTCTTGATGCTCTCAAGACTCAAAAATCAACAGAACCAAATGAGTTTGATACACATGAAGTGAAACAGCTAAGATCAAAGAATGCTGAGCTTGAACAAGAAGCTGAATGTCTTCGAAACCATAAATGCAAAATCGAAGAAAAGATGAAACGTTTTAGGAATGAAGCATTGAACCAAAAGAAAGAACACACTGATCAGATTAATGTCATGCAACAGAACTTGGAGTCTGTATGCAACAAGAACAGAGAATTGGAGATGCAGTTAGAACATGAACGAGGAAAAGTTTCACAATACTTGATTCGGATAAATTTTTTGGAGAATTTAGCTGAAACTGTTTCAGCTGAACAAAGTCTGCTAAAAGAGAAACTATGTTTAATTGAAAGGATAAAGGAATTGGAATCTCAATGCAGCAAACAAAATGATTTGGAAGAACAGTTAAGAAATGCAAGGTGTGAGATAAACACTATACAGAAACAGAAAAGTGAGTTAGAGCTACAAAATGAAAGAAGCCAAAATGAATATTCAGAAACGATACAGAAGTTAACAGAAACCATTGATCAAAAAATGGAATACCATGTTCGTGTATTGCATCAGAGGATCGACGTGGTAGAACAGTTGAACAAGGAAAACAAAGAAAGTTTCAAATTGACAAAGCAAAAGTACGAGGAAGAGATTAAAATGCTTGGGGAAACAATGGCTGATTATGAAGATGAAATTAGGAGGTTTAAAGAAATGGTGTGGAAATTAGAAGCTGATGTGAGCAAGGAAGGAGGTGAGAAAATGAACTTGATGCAAACAGTGACACAGTTTGAAAGGAAAATTGGGAAATTGGAAAAGAAAGTGAGAGAGAAGGATGAAGAGTTGGTAAGCCTTGGGGAGAAGAAGAGGGAAGCAATAAGACAGCTTTGTTTTCTAGTTGAGTTTCATCGTGATCGTTGTCTCTATCTAAGGGATTTGATGTTAAAGATGAAAGTAAGGAACATATAATGAGTTTGTTAAAATGTAGTTCTCAATGTTGTATTTGCATGCCAAAGAGACACAGAAATATAATCCCAAAGAGCACCTTTGATTAAGATTGCTATTTAATTTTTTATTATTTACATAAGATCAGTGTAATAATGTAAATCTATCTTCAATGTTTCTTTGTGTGCATTTTTTTTCTTCTAAAAAATGAAAACAATACTATAGCATTTTACAATTTAAATAAAGTTAGAAAAATATTTTCACACGCCAAATCTTAGCTTCAGACAGTATCTTTAAGGTGCTAATTCTTCAGTCAGATATTCTCATTTCAACTCCAAGAACGTCCTTTACCATCTCGTATGTCACGAAGGCAATGGCTATGGAAGGGACAACCTGAAACCAATAGAGCAAGAATACAATTTAAATATTGATCTAACATATACACAACTTATTACTATTTGATCCTATAAATTGAATTTTCTCTTCAATTACAAAGAACTGTTGTCAATCAACCCCAAATGAATTTGTTGCTGAACTTATCTATCCTAAAAAATGGTGAAAAAGTTGTACTCCAAAAGTTTTTGTTCCCTTACAGTTTCTTATTCAACTATGCATCAGTGTATCCAAAATTCTAAGTGGATGTTTCGATTGGCAGTGAATTTGACGGAATCATAGAAAGCCACAACGATTTTGACAAGAGTTGCATTTTGGAGTTTCAACAAAATCACAGGTGTCAAACTTACTGTCAATGCAAACATACATTTAGTTCCTATGAAGCAATATAAAATTGACCAACTGAAATATTTAATCCCACTCACCCAGATAAATGATTTAAATCATAAAGCATTAGAACCTGACAAATAATTAACTTGTGCAAATGGGCTACCAGATCAACTAACCTTCACAGAATTGGGGACTAGACCCTTGTATAAAGCTCCAAATCCTTCATACTTAACTGTTTTCCTAAATGCATCAACCATGCCAGTATACTCAGCATTTCCCTTCCCATCACCAGCAACAACCGAAGCAGCACCTTTCCATCCCACCATCTGCATTCTTCTGCGAATGACATCAAGAGGGTATGCCACTGTCTGGCCAATAGTTCCAGCAGCAGCCCCACATGCAAGCCTTGTGGTCACACTTAGCTCTGAGTCTTTAGCTATTCCAAGTGGTTTTGTTTTGATCAACCAGTCTTTTAGAGATTCATATACAGAAAAATTTAGACCCACGTACGGTATCTGCACACAACATAGTAACATAAACAGGAAATTAAAAGCTTTGCTTCGAAACTCAGGACCCATCGCATAATATCGCCTAGTATCAAAGGTTAATATATACTTGTCTTTCTATTTCAAGAATCAATAGTTGTTTACTTACAACTCCTATGACTGAAGGTAACCATCCTTTATACAATGCTCTAGCGCCTTCTTCCCGAAAGACTGTTGAAAGAGCATTAAAAATTCCTCTGTATTGCCGAGGAGATGCTTCTGTCTGCATATTCATTGAAAATGAATTGAGCTTAATAGCCAACTAAGCTAACTGAGTCTTTTTTTTAAAAAAAAATCTAAGCTAAGAAATCAATAATCAAAATTCAGAAAGAATTTTGTTTAACAATACCTGTACAGTTAGGCGTCCTCGCACCAGGTCCATAGGGTAAGTTGCAGACATTGCAATGATTCCTGCACATGCCCCAGCTCCAAGACGCAGAAGTGGAGTGAGTTGAGCTTCTTCTGCAAAAATTAAAAGTGTAGGCAGGGGAATAGACATCAACCACAGCAGCAAATTCTAATATGGATAGATAAGTTAAAAAGTATTCAGATAAGAAATTCATTGACAAAATAAAATAATCAGATCACCGCGTCATGAACTAGAAAATGTTCTATCTTGTGTATTAGAATTGGAACATCTACATTTAAATTTTTAATAAAGTACATGCAAAATAGATTATAGATTACTTTATATACCATTTCCAGTTTGCAAGCGGTAGAGATTTAAAATACCCCTGCATTAGTATGAAACAGTGATCAGAAGGAAATTGAATCAACAAATTTACCACAGAAAAATGAAAAATATATATACATCAGAAAATGAATGTGAAGAAGCATACTTAGATGCTTGCTCATAGCTAAAAAACTTCACTGCTGAATTAGGGATAATACGTGCACAATTGGTTCCATTTCCTTTAAACATTCCCCTAAAACCCTCAGTTTTCCATATATATTTTAACCCTTGAACTGTTCCATTATATTTTACATTGTGACGATTTTGAACCTGCATTTTCAAAATGAAAATGAATCACATTCACAGAACATCAAGCAGTCAAGTTTTTTACATAGCATCATCTAAAGTCTACACATCAATAAACCTTAAACATTGGACAAAATAATTCTTGATCCATTTCTATATATGTAATACAGACATAAAGTATATTGGATCATATCTTTAGATAATTAAAAAAAATTACAATAAAATTAACAAAAAGTACCTGCAGCAGAATCTTCAATCTTTCTAGAGGAGCCACAGCTGTTCGTGAACTTCACAAAAAAGTAGATATAACGCTTATCATAATGCAAGATCAAAAACCATATCATATCAATTTATTCTCTACAAATAATTTTAGTAATGATATATCAACAATGAAGTCAATGAAAATAAATAGTGAAAACGAAAAAAAGAAAAAGAAAATTGAAAGTAGACGAAAAGGAAGAAGTGAAACATACACTCCACCGGCGACACCACCGGCGACAAGAGACTTGCAGATACTGAGAAGCGCGTGAGAAGGAGGTTTAGCACCTTCATTTTGAGACGCCATGAATGAATGAAACAAATTCAAAGGTTTTTATATATATGGAAAAATTTGATTATTTTCCTTTGAAATCAAACAGAAACTATTATATATATATACACGCGCCTATGCTTCCTCATAAACGTGCAATTCGTGACTGTTATTTCTTCTTTGATTTTTCTGTTAATTTTTAAGTTTTTTTTTTTTTTTTAAAATTATTTTTATCGTCTTTGTTTTTTGGTTAGAAGAGTTGTGAAGCAAAGAACAACCAACTATTTATTGTATTGGGCCGTTGCGCGCGTTTACAATTAAAAATGCTTCGCTTAAATTCAACACTGGGTTTAATCACGTGGATGATATTATAAATAACTTTTAAAAAAAGTTAACTATTATTAATAATTAAATTGACGTATAAAATTAACATTGACATTATTTATAAATAAAATTCAAATTAAATAAAAATTCAAAAATTAACGATTCAAAAAGAAAGGATAAAAAAGAAGAAGTGATTTGGATAAGTAGAAAAACAGTATCGGATAGGTTGGGTCTACAGTAAAAAAAAATTATAGGGCCAGGGCAGCAGCCAGCGGGGTACCTAGAATCTCTCAAGTGGGACCTACAATATCTTTTTTATATTAAAAAAATGTAAGAATCAAGTTTATGATTAGGTTTTGTCAACATTAAAAATACTTCAATGATTTATTATTATACTTCACTGTAGCTGAATAGAAAGAAGACTTATCTAAAATAGGATTAAAAGTTCTTTTAAATATTTAATTAAAATTACATTATTATAATTTCATTTAAAATTATATGATTATAATTCATTAAATCATAGCATTACAGCATACATAAATGAATTTGAAGTCTGGTTCAGATAAGGATTAATTGTAACATATAATGAGATAAACTATTTATTCATTAAATCAAGTGTTAATCACAATAATGGTTGTTTCCTTCCCTTGCAAGGCCTAGACCCCATCAAATTATCTCTTGCCTCACCCTGCAAGGCATTGAAATGACTTATAATGCTATTTTAAAATAAAGTTGATCTTATTTTTAGTCTTAAAATAGTAGCAAAATCAAATCTTTTTCGTACTCAGATAACTCTCATTTATGTATATTTTTTCAAAAATACAAAATTAAAAAGCAACGAGAATAATTAAAGTAAATTTTATACAATCACAAGATTAAATGTATAGTATTTAGAGATTGAGATTCACAAAAGAATATATGTATTTGATCATGTGACCATATAAGATCATCTGACTTAAATAAGTGTAAAATATAAATAATATACAAAATATTCGAGCAATGTCTCTATATATTTTTTTACTCTCACTTATTTCAATTATAAAAAGAAAAAAAAATCATATTTAGCAGTTTAAACTCTAGAGTAAAAACAAATGTTTTGGAAGTCTTTTTTTCATCTTTTGTTTACATATATCTATGCGTCTCTATTGATTTCAAAATTACATTACTTATTATGTCTACTTTGTTGTCTTTTCTATGTAAGTTGTATATGGAGTGTGTAAATGTGGATAAGGATGAAGTATTGACAAATTAATGTTAGAATTTGGTCCATAGAACAATACAATAAAAAAGCAATTTCTTTTTATCTCTCAATCAAACTCTCTTTCTATTAGTATTGCAAAAAAGTTAGACAATCGCAGTCCCTTAAAAACTCTCTTTATGTGTAGTTTTTTTTTTAAATACTATATGGGTTAACTTCAAAACAATTGAAAGCTTAATTATCCAGTTATAGAATGTCCATGTTGTTAATTAATTAAAGTTGGTTAAATTATTATTTTACGTTAGTCAACCTTGTTTGCATCGCAAGTAACTATCAATTGGCGTGTGAGTGCAAATTTTGTTTTAAATATATCTAGCTAGCACTAGTGCACCCTCCTTTGTGTGTAATTTGGTCCAAAATCTCATAGACCCTGTCTTAATATGGTTAAAAAATTGCCTCCTAAGTTTTGAGAAAATAAAGTTGACCCAATTTTTGAACTCGGTGAAGTAGTGCAAAAATGGAAGATTAATTACTATTTGGATAAATAATGGATGTTAAATGCAATAAACTTCACTAATGAACAATGGAAAATGTAAGTGCTTGATTTCATATGATTGCTCTATTTGATAAACAATTGTTGTGTTACGACTCAATCACTAAAACTGATGAATTTTGTCTATAAAATATATGAATAATGGATTTATAAATGGTGCTTGCAGTGTGTATTGAAATGGGTGCTGGAAAATTGGAAGAGGAGGATTTTGTTGAGAAGGAGAAAGGGGAAATTATTTTTTAAATGTGTGAGGTGTTGTTACTATAATTTTAAATATATTCTAAAAAATTGTTAGTAATTTTATAGATGAAGTTGATTAATAAAATATGCATTAGAAAAGTAAATTAATTAATAAAAGACAAATTTAAATACTAAAATGATGACCAAAAATATATATTTTGACTATATTTTCTATTAGTTTTGAGTTTCGTATATGATTAAATTAAACATTTATTTTATTTTATTTTCAAATTTTTATATGATATTTTTGAAAGTTAGATAAGATCTCGAAGTTTGGTTAAAAATTTACTCCAATCCATCTCAAATATAAGAAAAAGTAAGCCAACAAAAAATATAATTTTATTCAAATTTTAATTTAAATACATCAAATTTTGTTGTCTTTTAACTTTCTATTATATTCAATATTTAGTAGATCAATAAGATTATATTTTATTTGAAAATCTAAAATCACCATTTTCAATTCTATTTAAATATGTCAACGATAGATGTAGTTAACATATATAAAAACCATTTATCATAATCAATTTATATAATTGAATTTAACAGTACAAAAATTTATATAATTGAATTTAATAGTACAAAACCGATTATAAAATTGCTTATATCTATATTTAGTTTTATAATCGATTTTAAATTTTAAATCCAATTTTTTTCGTAAAATTCAGTTTTCTAAAGCAATTTTTAAAAAATTTAGTAAATGCTGAAACAGATATTCAAAATGAATAAAAGTAAGAAATCGCGACTAATTTATCTTTTTGGTTCCAAGTAAAAAAGCATCCAATAGAAACATATGATTGTATCATGTCACGATTTTTAGAAACATTGTCGTCGGTTGGTTGGAGAATAAGGTTTGTTTCGGACCTGATCGATGTCTTTGATTTATAGAACCATGTCGATAACATAATCGTAAAACTGTTTGATAAAATATTTTGGGATTCTAAACTACTGGTGAAGGAAATAATGCAGTTAGATCAAATAATTTATTTATGTTCAATCAAAATTTTAGGGGATATATTATTATATGTATTAACTAGTCATAAGTTCACAACTATGATTATCAATTTCTTGTTTTATCTATTTCATTGTATATACATTTTTCACCATCTACTATTTTATTTTAATTTTTTGTCATTGCAATCATAATCAATGTCATCAACACCATATGATATTGTAGAAATAAACGGAGATTTAATGGAATAAATATTAATTAGGGGTATGCTGCTAATTTAGTGTGTTCTAACAAGTGATTGTTGGTAGCATTACTCATTCTTTCATCATAGCCATCTTTGTGAGATCCTTCAAAGTCATTCTCAATCTTCATGCTACCTAGGTTCAACTTTCTAAAACCAAATTTTACAAACAAATTTGCTTTAGTATTAGTATAGTATATTAATTTAATTAATCATTGTGGATATTTTCTTGCATTGGAATTAAAATATTATGTCCAAATATATTATTACTACGCTCAAATTTCATTAGATATTTAGATGATGATTCTCTGATTTCTATAAAAAAAAATAGATTAATTTTTATGATAAATCATTAATTAATTTGTTATATAATATATTTTATTATCAATGCTATGAATTTTAATCATCTATTTCAAATATCTCTCTAGACTTTTTTTAATCTCTTTATCTCTCACTAACTCTTTAAAAAGTATTGAAAGTAGAAGAGCAAAAG